>JADLZL010007952.1:0-59820 GCA_015844335.1 Chrysopogon serrulatus
TGATGGACACCAATATTTAAGACCTGCTAGCTACACTCTTAGCAATGAAGAGAAAGAAATCATGTTTGAATGCTTAAGCAGCATCAAGGTCCCATCTGGATTCTCCTCTAATATAAAACGTATAATAAATGTGCCCGAGAAGAAATTTCTGAACTTAAAGTCGCATGACTGCCATGTGCTTATGACGCAATTGCTTCCAGTTGCATTAAGAGGAATTCTACCTCTAATGTGCGTCGGCCACCGTTAAGCTATGTGCATTCCTCAATGCAATTTCTCAGAAGGCAATCAATCCACTGGAACTTGCTGCTCTACAGAATGATGTGGTTCAATGTCTTGTCAGCTTTGAGTTAGTGTTCCCTCCATCCTTCTTTGATATCATGACACACCTCCTAGTTCATCTGGTCAAGGAGATCAATATTCTTGGTCCTGTGTTCCTACATAATATATTTCCCTTCGAGAGGTTTATGGGAGTCCTGAAGAAATATGTTCACCAGCGTGCAAGGCCAGAAGGAAGCATCGCAGAGGGCTATGGGACAGAGGAGGTCATTGAGTTCTGTGTTGAATTCATTCCTGAACTTGACCCAATTGGTGTTCCTGAATCACGACACGAGGGGAGACTGAGTGGAAAGGGAACAATAGGAAAGAAAAACATACATCGATGCGGGGATGATTATTTCAATAAAGCACACTACACAGTTCTTCAAAACTCATCCGTGGTGGAGCCGTATGTCGTGAAAACACAAGGACTTTCTACGATCCGGTTCGAGAGAAGAATGAAGCTTGGCTTATGCGTCAACACATGGACACTTCCGGTGATTGGTTCTGAAAAGAATGTCGAGGGTAATGACCAGATTGATGAGCAACTGTATTTGTTGGCTAGGCAACCATCATGGCACATCCTCACGTACAAAGGGTACGAGATAAATGGAAATACATTTTACACCCTAGGCCAAGATAAAAAAAAAGCACGAACCAAAAGCGATTGGGGGGGCGTAGACGCCAATCACCCGAATGGAAACAGACAAACATATTATGGCCGCATAGCGGAGATTTGGGAACTTCGACTACGCACCTAATTTTAAAGTCCCTTTGTTCCGGTGCCAATGGGTCAAGAATATCGGAGGCGGGGTAACAATTGACAAAGACTATGGAATGACAACAAGTGGACCTCAACAATGTTGGATACAAAGGTGAACCATTCGCCCTTGCCGATGTGAATCAGGTATTCTATGTGAAAGACATGTCTACAAAACAGAAGAGAGGAAAAAATGACAACAAATCAACGAATGAGCCAAAACGCCATATAGTTCTCTCAGGGAAAAGAAACATTGTGGGAATTGATGACAAGTCGGATATTTCGAAGATTATGAAAGGGATGACCGAATCACGTCTTTCAATGTGACCAAAGATCCGAGCATCATGATAAATGCCGAGGACACTCCATGGTTACGTCAAAAAGAAGATCACCATTGCCCGCCTAATAAATAGAGTGTATTAGAGTATGTGTATGTGACGCTTGTAACTTCAGAAGTTTGTATTAGTTTTTAATTTATATCATTTTAAATAATGAAATGACTTGAAGTATTTGTTGCTAAGCATTTGCACAATAAGAACTTATGGGAGACCAATTTGGCATTGGAAAAAGTAATGCAAAAATAAATTTTCTATTAAAAACAACTACTTTAAAGTATTTTAATTAAGTCAGACATTTTTGCATAAACAAAATACTAATTATTTTTAATATTTATGTTTGCATTAACAGAATACTAATTATTTTTTAATATTTATGTTTGCTATACCAAATAAGTAACTACACAAAATAAAATAGAACTGTTATTTTTTTAAGATATTAATACCCATTCTTTTATGTACTATGCAATTAACAAAAATAATCTATTTAGAAATAGCATAGATAAACCAAAATAATATAATGTAAACAGTCGGTTTGAAAAAATAATTCAATTTAATGGTGAATATCACGTATACCACGATTTTAGAGGTAAATAGTGATACATGAATAAAATTTACCTTAAAATAATACATAAATAAATTTTCTATTCAATACAACTACTTTAAATTATTTTAAATAAGTCAAACATTTTTTGCATTAACAAAATACTAATTATTTTTAATATTTGTGTGTTCTATTATAAGAGATGAAAAGATTTTATGTTCCCAATTTTCCAAATAAGTAACTACACAAAATAAAATAGAACTCTTATTTTTTAAGGAATTAATACCCATTCTTTTATTTACTATGCAATTAACAAAAATAATCTATTTTGAAATAGCATAGATAAACCAAAAAAATACATGTAAACTGTTGGGGTGGGGGGAAAACCTTTAGTCCCGGTTGGTAATACCAACCGGGACTAAAATCACCTTTTAGTCCCGGGGCGGTGGTACAATAGGGACTAAAGGGTGCACCTTTTAGTCCCGGTGCATACCACCGCCTTGGGGACTAAAGGGCTTTTAGTCCCGGTTCTAGCCACCAACAGGGACTAAAAGTCCCCCCGGGTATTAAAGGTGCGGGGGAATTCGTCTTCCTCCCGATCGGACACCCCGCGCACTTGCGTAGCCCCTAGCCGCCGCCCGTCTCCTTCAACTCCCGGCCGAGGAGGGGCAGCGCCGCCCCCCTCTCCCTCGCCCCTGTGGGAGTCTCGCCGCCCCCTCTCCCCGGCCGCACGCGCGGCCACCCTACGCCCCTCGCGCCATCGCCCGGCGAGCCCGTTTCTCCTCTCCCTCGCGTCGTCGCCCGTCGTGTTCGCCCCCGGCCGGCGCCCTGATCCCAGCGCCGCCGTTCAAGGCGCCCGCCCGGCGTCCCTCGTCCTCCCGAGCCGCGGCCGCCCACCTCCCCTTCTTCTCCCGGCCAGAAGGCCCGCCCCGCCGTCTCCCTCCCTCAACCGTGTGCCGCCCGGCCCCCTTCTTCTCCGGGCGCCAGGAAGCGTGGGGGCGCCGCCTTCTTCTCCGCCCGCGTTCTTCTCCCGGCCGGGGAGGCCCGCCGCCGCCTCTTCTCCTCCGGCCAGAGCAGGGAGCGCTCGGCCTCCTCTTCTTCTCCGGCCGGCCAGAGCCCCCGCACCGTCGACGTCTCGCCAGAGCCGCGCGCACCGAGGCACGCCCGGCCGGTGAAGCCTCGCGCCCGTCTTCGTCCTTCGCGCGCTTGACGGTGAGCGCCGCCATGCTGTGTTGTGTGTTGCGTCGGCCATCGAAGTCGATCGCGTTTGTGTGTTTGTGGACGGCCATCGAGCCGAGGACAATGCATGTATGTGTGTTATGGCCGGCCATCGAGCCGAGAGCATCTCCATGCAGGACTTGTTGAGAGAAAGAGAGCACACGCACACGCGACGAACGATATTCGTGGAGCGAATCAAAACAATTTGTTTTATTCGAAACCCGAAGCGACATCCTAACGACCTAGCGGCGGCCGGACGAACGAAGACACGCCCTAGCGATGACCTAGCGATGACTTAGCGGCGAACCAAGACACGACCTAGCAACGAACCAAGACACGATGCCGCGACCTAGCGGCGACCTAGCGACGAACCAAGACACGACGCCGCGACTTATAATATAATTAACTTTATTAATGGTAACTTATAATATAATTATGTCTAGTTACTTGACACGGATTACAAGTATAACTTATAATATAATTAACTTTATTAATGGTAACTTATAATATAATTATGTTTAGTAACTTGACACTGGATACAAGTATAACTTATAATAAAATTGGC
Organism: Chrysopogon serrulatus; assembly: GCA_015844335.1. Lineage (NCBI taxonomy): Eukaryota > Viridiplantae > Streptophyta > Magnoliopsida > Poales > Poaceae > Chrysopogon > Chrysopogon serrulatus. Next base: position 3,738 of record JADLZL010007952.1, read on the forward strand.
TTTATTAATGGTAACTTATCATATAATTATGTTTAGTAACTTGATACGGATTACAAGTATAACTTATAATATAATTAACTCGAAACCCTAACGACCTTCTCGCCCTCTTTTAATTTAATGTCTAGTAACTTGATTATGTAATTTAATGTCAAGTGACTATTATGTAACTTTATTTTTAATTAACTTTATTAACATCCTCATGTAATATCTAAAGTCTTGTAATATTGAAATATTTTAATATAATGTCAAGTAAATTCATTATGTTATGTAATGTCAAGTGACTTAACATCCTCATATAATATCTATAGTCTTGTAATATTATGTGAAGTAACACCTAACCCAATTTGCATGTAACTTTATGTCATGTAACTTTATTAATGGTACTTTTAATTAACTTTACTAACCTCCTCATGTATATTTTTCTTTTTTCTTGTGGCGCTATATGACTAATTGAATTCTAACATCTTTTAATTAACAACTTTTGCAGAAATGGCCGATCCGAATGATAACATGGATGAGACAATGATGGACCTAATCAACAATGGCGGCAATCAAAATCCCCAAGTCCAAGGTGATGACAATGAACAAATAGATGATGGGAGTCGAAGACTTCGCTGATTATGAAGAACTTATGGGAGACAATCCCGATGAGGTCTATCTACAATCTAGTATATTTGTGTATACATGAAATTAAAAAAAGAATGGCTTTTGTCTTAATATATTTATACTTGTTTGTGTAGCCCTCGGTTCGGCGACGACTTCCGGGAGTAGTAGAAAAGTGCGAGGCCCGAAGAAGCCGTTGAGGGTCGGTACATTCTGTCGGAATTCGACGAGAGTACAGGCCAAGTACTTGGGGAACATTCAAAGAAATTTGTTGCGCCTTTGTGGATACCTAGTAAGAGACAGGGCTCGATCGGTGCTCGAGAATGGAGGCAACGGAAAGACGACCCCAATATTAGTTTTGTCTCAGATCGTGACAAAGAATTGATTTGGCTAGATATCCTTCAACATTTCACGCTCGATACACAGGATGAAGCTTTGAAGGAGAAGGTTAAAATCTGGGCTATGCGAGAAGATGGCCAAACAATTTCAGGCTTGGAAGAAGAAATTGTACAAGACTTTTTTTGTTGCACATGGCGGACCCGGATTTCACCAACAAGGCCTACGTCAAGTTGAGGCCTTTTTGGGATGAGTTCATACGGTTTAAGAACTCAGATGAGGGTCAGGCACGGATGATCCGTAATCAGCAAAATGCTAGCCACAAGCAATACCACCATCACTTGGGTTCAGGTGGCTACCGCGACCGCTATTCCTAAGTGGCGTAAGCCGGAACAGGAGATTGTTGACAAGGGATGGAACCAAAATCAAAATGACTTGGCCCGAAGCGCCAAGTATTGGTTCTTCTGGTCATGGGGGAACCCTAGACCTAGAGACCGGAAAGGTAGTGTACGGCGAGAAGCTGCAGAGAGTGGGACGCAGAGAATGGCACAAGCCCGAGAATTAGTTGAAAGTGGCTCGGCAGCCAAATAGAGAGAAGGATGAGGCGACATACGCCCGAGACTACCGAACACGGTGGGGCGAACAAGGGGCTATGGGGAGATATCGTGGGAGCATGGCTTCCCTAAAGATAGACCCACTTATAGAAGCCGCCAAAGAAAGAAGGAAGAGGAGGCAGAGCGATTGCGTAGGTTGGAGGCACTGGTGATGGAGTCACGTGAAGTGGCTCGTGAAGCGATACAGCGAGAGAAAGCGCTAGAAGAGAGAATGAACGAGGAAATCAAAAGGCAAGTGCAGGAAGCGATAAGTTCTATGCAAAGGCAAACCGCATCGAGCACTGTAGTCAACATTAGCCCCCGGTCAGTTGAAAAGCAGTTGCGCTTCCACGGAGGTGCCAACTATTTAAGACGACGTGGGGCTGCGCTTTCCGGTGGATGACGTCAATGAACCCAAGACAACATGTGAGCTGCATATTCCACAGGGGGCTGCCACAGTCATGGTTGTTGTTGGTGTTGTAACTCCTATCGACCCTACGAAGACACCAAGAATCCATGGGGCGATAGTTCCAGCTGGATATGCTAGTGTCTCAATGGATAGAGTTGTGAAAGGCTTCGAAAATGTGCACCTTGAGATAGAAGGAAGTGATGGAGAGAAGACTCTAGGACAAGCAGAGAAGGCTTTCATTTGTTGGCGCAAGCGCTACATCATTATTCCTGGGGCATCACCTAGTAGTGTACCACCACCTCCTCGTCATGAACCTAACCCTAGGTGCGGATGAAACTTGACGATACATTTATTCACTAACTTTATTTTGCATTCCCTTAGTTACCGGTTTACTCATATACCTCTTTGGTTTCACAGGTGGTCACCAACATGTCATAGTGCTGCGGGTGATGATGAGGCAGTGCAAGACACGGCTGCATCGCCTCCAAATCCAACGTCGCCTCCTCGGGCTCCAACGCCACCACCTCGGGCTCCAACGCCCCCACATCAAGCTCCAACCCCCACCGGCACCGGCTGCCCCTTCGCCTCCACGTCGGACTCCAACATCGACACCGGCTGCCCCTTCGCCTCCACGTCCGGCTCCAACCCCGACAACGGCTGCCCCGCCGCCTCCACGTCGGGCTCCAACACCCCCACCGGTCGCCCCATCGCCTCCACACGTGACTCCGGCGCCAAAACCGGTGGACCCACCATTGAAGAAGAGGCCGGCCACACGATCAATCGTGTCGGCCGCCCGCCGCCAAAAAAAAAAAGCCTCGAAAAGAAACAACCCGTCATTCCTAAGAAGCTGTCCTATGAGAAGACTGCTGCAGAAATAGATGCTTCGGGTAAAGTCGGATGTGGGCGGTTTCTTCAAGAGACTTCGAGGATGAAAGAGAATCAAGCGAAACCCCGAGAAGCCCTACCTCTTACTAAAGCCAGAACTTCTACGGCAAAGGGTTGAGGCTCAACAAAAAAAGAGGCGTGCAGCTCAGAAAGAATCATCATCTTTATCTGACTATGATCGCACTATAACTAAATCCCTAGAAGAAGAGAAGAAGAAAGAGAAAAGAGCACGCAAGGGTGTAGCACAGGTCGGGGAACAATCAAAGCAATCAGTGCCCCCGCTAGTCGTTGGGAATGAATATGGTTCAAACATCGACGTGCTAGACCAGCAGATACCTCCAGGTTTGAACTATGAGGATCTTGAAAAATTTTTTTTGCGGACACTGGTCTTACCTTATCCCAAATGATAGCTGGGGCAGCAATTGAAAGTGCAAAAGAAATTGATCATTGGCAGAAGACATATGAATATGGCAAGAGTCTATTCAACCCTGCGGCCCTCAGCAAACTTGGCACGCAGATGTACTTGCTAAACCAGTGGTACCTTGCGGCATGTGGCAGAAGTGCAGATGACTATATCTACGTCCGAATTAGAAACCATCATTACTTCCATGGTGATGATATTATTTATGTTCAATTTAATGAGCTACACCAGCTATGCCACATGGACGCTCTGGACAAATCTCTAATCAGCTGCTTCTGTCTGTAAGTGATTCTTTCTTTTAATAATGTCATCAGAACTTATCATGTATATGTATAACTAATTACATAAACCGGCTATACATATGCGAGAAACATGATGAGGGACCTCCGAGCTAGAAATGACAAGGAGATTGGATTTGTAGATCCTTATGTTGTATTCAAAGACCCCCAAGACTCCGTATGTCATGTGGAGAGTTCAAACAGAGAGAAATCTACGGAGGTACTTGATCAATCAAAAGGATAAAAGATATATACTCTTTCCCTATAACTTTAAGTAAGTATCGTTATCATGCGTACATTCTATTAACCTAATTAATCAGATCGGTATGAAGATATATAATTATTTTGCCTACACACAAATGCAGCTATCATTGGATACTAATTGTGATTGATCTCCCAAGCAAAGTCATTTGCAAATCTATGACTCGTTGAGAAAACCACTTTGGAAGATTACCAAGAAATGATAGATATTATCCAAGGGTAACTTCGATCTCTAAATATTAATTTCAGCTCTTTAACTTCGGTAATAGATAATTAATAATGATCGTTTTATTGCTAGGGTTTGGACTTGGTTCGTGCGTAAAACACGGTCCGATTTAAAAGCGCCACTTTCAAAGCCTATCCTACTTGGTGGATTCTACGGCAGCCACCGGGCAAAAAATTTATGTGGCTACTATGTACGCGAATTTCGACGGTCTATGAAAAAAAAGAACAAATCTTGAGCACGCAAAAAGTATGTAATATGTATATATAATAAGTTTATTTCATTTATTTGTTGCTATTTAATAAATCTTATTCGTACCTCTAACTTTTTTCTTTAATGTCTACTAAAGGAGACGTGGTTGAGGGAAAAGGTGTTGAATGAAGTCCGCCCAAAAGGAATTCGGGGAGACAATCACAGGATTTCTTAACGACCAAGTCACGAATCCCGCCCGGCGAGTACTACTTCAACCCCGACGAGCCAATCAAACCAAACCAAGATGATCATTTGTACGACGTTTGAGTGCCGGAGAACAATTAAGTTGTAAATACTTTATCCGTGATGGATATGTGTAAATATTATATTATGGACCTATATACATGTATAATATATAAACAAGTGTTATATAGTATATTTATATGTAATGCTCTAAATTATATAAATTATAGGTGTGGCGTCTACATAAACAAGCAAAGCAAACAATACGCATTCGAAATTAATAATAATATAGCGTAAACCAGAAATGGAAAACCAAAAGAAAAAAAAAAGGAAAAAGAAAAAAAAAAAAAAAAAAATCTTTAGTCGGGTTGGTAACACCAACCGGGACTAAAAAGGGTGGCCAGGTGGCGCACCCTGGCACACCTTTAGTCCCGGTTGGTGTTACCAACCGGGATTAAAGGTGGACCTTTAGAACCGGGACTAAAGGTGGGACATTTAGTCCCGAAACCTTAGTCTCGGTTCCGTAACCGGGACTAAAGGCCCTTACGGCCCGGGACTACAACCCTGTTCTGTAGTAGTGTCCAAAAGTGGCCTGAGTGGGATTTTTTGGCCTCGGCCAATAAGTGTATAAGAGGAAGGAGGATGTGTTCCTGAATGTGGGCGTATAACCTAGAAGAGAATGAGCCGTTCCACTTAAAAAAGAAAAGAACGAGCGGAGCCTTGTAAAACATGAGGCGGGCCAAAAGTTGAGTTAGAGAAAAAATAGTTAAAAAAATCTTTTCGTTTACTAGAAACTGTAGGATCCTAAATCCTTAGGGCAGCCTAATTTTGCTAAGAGGTGGTCCATTAAAGCAGTCCCAATGGTAGAAACTACACACAATATTCAAGAGATCCACATCAGCAAGAAATCATCCATGGAAACTATGATACGCAATGCAACTGTATTGGTGTAATAAATACAAGCCTTTTTTTTCCTCCATCCTTATCCCTTTCTCCCTCCGGTACTCTCTCTTCTCTCGTTCTTTCGCAGCCGCACACCAGAAAGCTTGCAGGAGTATAGCAAATAGTAAAAAGAGATCGCAGGCGGTGGCCAGGCGTGTGCTCGCGGCGGCTGGCAAGCACGGCGGCCGTCGAACGGCTTGCAAGCACACACGAGCGAGCGCACGCAACAGCGGCGTGAGCAAGCGGACGCGACGGCCGGGGAAGAAACCTGCGCACGGTGGCGTGGCCTGCTGCATGGCGACGCGAGCTTCGTCTTAGTGGCCAGTTTCAACGGCGGCGAGCGCGGCAGCCACGGCCTGTGGCACGGCGGCGTGTCAACGGCGGCCTGTGGCGCGGCGGTGTGGACTTCCGGTGAGCGCGGCAGCGGCGGCCTGCTGGACGTTGGCGCAGGCGAGCAGCCGCGGCAACCGGCGAGCATGGCGGCCGCGGCAACCTCCAAGCGCGATGGCGTGGCCCGCGAGCGATGGGGCGAGGCGTGGTTCACAGCGGCGCGTGGACGTGGCTCGCGGCGGTGGTGCCTGAGCGGAGGCGGTGCACAGGCGAGCTCCCGCGGCAGAGCCGAGCGAGCGGAACAGCACGACGACATGGCAGTGTGGGTCCCATCAGATGGAAACGGTGGTTTCTCCTCAATGGCGTTTTCATCGTTGCTAGGTGCATCGGGGCGTGGGGAGACGTCGTTTTCTCCGAAGAAACGATTTATTGCGTTTGTTCTCTCTTTTCTCATTTATTAGATTGTCATGTTAGCATTTTTACTTATGTAGCATCTCATTTTTAATAGAGATAGAAACTATCACAAATGCCTATTGGAACTGCCCTTATAAGCCGTGCAGCTGTGGTACGGTTGGGCTGATTTCTCTATTTTTTCTTGGGTCCAATAACAATGGAGCAGTTAGCGCATGTCTTTGGAGAAATCGAGTCGGTTCTTTTCTTTTTTCTATATATTTCTTTTCTATAATTATTTTTTTATTTATTTTACTTTTTTGTGTTGTTGTGTTCAATTCTAGTTTGGTATGTTATCTTTAATCTTTTATTTTTTTTTTATTTTTCTTCCCCATGTAGGTTTTTATCTTTTTCAAATATTTATTTTTTCTACACTATAATTTTTTTTCTCTATTTTCTATTTTACTTTTGGACTATAAATTTAGAGTATCGTCTGGATATATTGGAACTACCAGCCCACATTTACGTCTGAGGCTTAGATGAATTTACTTTTATTATGTTACCTTTTTTTTCTTCTACTTTATTTTTTTATTTCTATTAAACTTTTGTTTTTATTTATTTTATTATTTTAATTTACTTTATTCAATATTTTAATTCATGGTTAATTTGTCGGACATAAGTTGATCCATGTTTTTAATAAAAACAGATTTCGTTAGTAATTAAAATGATACCAATAATTTGGTGGTTAGGATCACGTCTTACAATTAAGTAAGAGTCAAACGATTTATATGTCCATGGTATTATAGGTGTATTTATTTTTCTTAATTTGTGATTAAAAAAATACAAGAAATCAGTGTGGGAGACCATATGGACGAAGTGGACTGAAAAAGGTGAAAAATCAATATAGAAGGCCAAATGGATGAAACATACAGGGAAAAACGATAAAAAAATGAAAGAAGCACTGCCCCTAAGCTACAGCGGAGCAGGATAGGAGGTGGAAAAAGTCTATATTTGGTCCCTCAACTATTGCAGAAGTCTGCATTTCGTCTCTTAACTATAAAATCAGATATCCATCATCCCTCAACTATGCAAACCATTTGGCTTACCTCTCTCGGCTGTTTTGCAAGTGGTTTGAGTGACGTGGCAACATGGGCCCCATAGAGGAGCAGAGGAAGAGAGACAAGAGAGCACCACCGGGCGTCACGACGAGCTAGAGTGCGCTGCCGCGAGCTGGGCTACGGGCACGACCGGGTCGCCACGACGAGCTAGAGTGCGCTGCCGCGAGTTAGGCGCGCGAGCTCGCCATGGCCGGCCACGCAGCCGAGCAGCAGCTAGCATGTCGGTCTGGGCCGCGACTTCACGAGCCGCTGGCCATGCGAGCTCCGCGCGCGGCCGCATGCTCTGCTGGTGCTCGCCAGCGTGCTGCTGCTGCTGCTTGGCCACGACCGCGAGCTCCGCATGCTGTTGCTTAGCCGCGAGCCGGCTGGGGCGCAAGCTCAGAGATGACCGCGTGCTCCACCAGCCACTCGCATACGTGTTGCTGGTGCTGCTCGGCCACGAGCTCCACTGGACGCTCGCCCGGCCGCATGCTTGCTGCTACTTAGCCACATGCTGTTGCTGCACGCCATGGACGGCCTGTTAGAAGATGAGTCTGGTGCAGCTACGACACAAGGCAACGCAGGTTGACGTGTCCGGGATTGTTACCCAAAGTAAACGGCTTCATGTATTAGACTAGGATTGTTGTATTCGTGTTGTAAGCTAGATAGATCCAATCATGTTGTACTGAGTCCAGTTTGTATACGCCACGCTTGGGCTTGTCCTAGCACTATATAACATGAAGCCGTGCGAGCCGAAAGGCACCACGTTCAACTCTTTTTACATGGTAATCAGAGCCCTAGGTTTTCCATAGCTTCCACCTATGTCGACTTCATCCTCTGCCGCCGCCGCCGGCATGCCCTTCGGGTTCACCCTCATCGGCTGCCCTGTCAGCGAGAAGTTGTCTAGGAACAACTTCCCTCTATGGCGTCTTCAAGTTCTGTCTGCCCTCCGCGGCTGCCAGCTTGAGCATTACCTCGAGCCCGATATGGAGGCGAAGCCGAAGAAGATTGCAAAGGATGCCGCCAAGCCGACGGAGTTAAGCAACAACCCCGAGTACAAGGAGTGGGTCGCCAAGGACCAGCAGATTGTAAACTATCTGCTGTCGTCGATCTCCAAGGATGTGATGGTGCAAGTCTCCAACTGTACCACGGCGGCTGATATGTGGCACGTCATCCAAGAGATGACCTCGTCGCAATCACGCGGTCGCATCATCAACACGCGTATGGCACTTGCCACCGCGCAGAAGGGTTCGTCGACTATTGCTGACTACTTCAGCAAGATGAAGTCGCTCGCCGATGACATGGCATCTGCAGGCAAGCGACTTGAAGACGAGGAGATTGCTTCTTTCATCCTCGCTGGACTCGACATCGAGTACAACCCCATCGTCTCCTCCATCACCGCGCGCGTGGAACCTCTCTCCCTTGGAGAGCTCTACACCCAACTTGTGAGTTGGGAACAACGGATCGATCTACAACATGGTGGTGGCTCTGGATCTTCGGCCAACGCTGCTACACGTGGAGGCCGTGGAGGCTTCTCTCGTGGAGGAGGAGGACGAGGCCGTGGTCGTGGCTGAAACCGCGGCAACGGCAACCAGAATGGCAACAACGGTGGTGGCAACCGCAACAAGCAGAAGAGCGGCGATGGCCCTATCTGCCAGCTGTGTGGCTATGAGGGCCACACCGTCATACGCTGTTTCAAGCGTTTTGACGCATCATTCACTGGTGCCCCGGAGCAGCGCTCGGCATCGGCGGCAACAAACTCCTACGGCGTGGACACCAATTGGTACACCGACACCGGCGCCACGGATCACATCACGGGGGAGCTTGAGAAGCTTACCGTGAGAGACAAGTACCATGGCAACGATCAGGTCCACGCTGCTAATGGCGCAGGTATGAGAATCAACCAAGTTGGTCAGAGTATTGTTCGTACCCCTAAACGCAATCTTGTCTTAAATAATGTTCTATATATTCCTGAAGCCAGTAAGAGTCTAGCTTCTGTTCATCGCCTTACATCTGACAATAATGCGTTTATTGAATATCATCCTGATTATTTTGTGATCAAGGATCAGGCCACGAGGAGAACTCTGCTTAGAGGAGGCTGTGAGGGAGGCCTCTATCCGCTGAAGTCGTCTAGCTCTCCATCAGTCAATAAAGCGTCGCTCGGTGTCACCAAGATCTCCACATCTAGGTGGCATAGTCGTTTGGGTCATCCATCATCTACCATAGTTCAACAAGTCCTTAGCAAGAATTCTATTCCTTTTGTTTCAGAGTCCAATAAAGAACAAGTGTGTGATGCCTGTCAAAATGGCAAGAGTCATCAGTTACCCTATCCAGTGTCCACAAGTGTGTCATCTAGTCCTCTTGAACTTGTTTTTTCCGATGTATGGGGTCCTGCACCCACGTCTGTTGGTCGAAACAATTATTATGTGAGTTTTATTGATGATTTTAGTAAATTCACGTGGATCTACTTGCTAAGGCACAAATCTGAAGTGTTTCAGAAATTCCATGATTTTCAATCTATGGTCGAGCGACAGTTTAATAGGAAAATCCTAGCCATTCAAACTGATTGGGGTGGTGAATATCAAAAACTTAATTCTTTTTTTCAGCGGATAGGAATTTCCCATCATGTGTCTTGCCCTCATGCTCACCAACAGAATGGTTCAGCGGAGCGCAAGCATCGTCATATAGTAGAAGTCGGCCTCTCCTTACTTGCTCATGCCTCCATACCCTTAAAATTTTGGGATGAAGCTTTTGTCACTGCCACATACTTGATCAATCGCTTTCCCAGCAAAGTTATCGATGGTAAAACCCCCCTTGAACTTCTTTTCCAACACAAACCAGATTACTCCACTCTTAGGATCTTTGGGTGTGCTTGTTGGCCTAATTTGCGACCTTATAATTCTCGCAAACTTCAGTTCAGGTCCAAACAATGCGTCTTCCTTGGTTATAGTAATCTACACAAAGGGTTCAAGTGTCTTGACATTGCTGAAGGTCGTGTTTATATATCTCGTGATGTTGTCTTTGATGAAAGTGTGTTTCCTTTTTCTTCGCTTCATCCCAATGCAGGAGCTCGCCTTCGATCAGAAATCCTTCTCCTCCCTCCTAATCTCCTTAATCCATCTCGTTTTGGGGACGACAGTATTTCTGATTTACCTGGTAATGATTCCCTGTGCACTAACCCTGTTGCTGAGCATGCAGATTCTACAGAAAATTCGGCGTCTAATGCTGCAAATTCGAGTGCAAATGGTCATCATTTTATGCAGCTTCCCCGCTTTCCTGATTTGGCAAGCCGAGGAACCGATCCCCAGGCTGATTCTCCTGCTTCGGCAGGCGATCTGTCGGGCGGCGCATCCACTTCGACTTCAGCAGCCGCTGTGACGTCGGCGTCGCACCTGTCCGCCTCCACTCAAGCCGCGCCACCTGTCCAGCAGTCCACCCGTGTGCCGGCACCGGGGGGACACGGGGGATCCGCCTCGACAAATGTCTCCGGCGCCTCCGGATCGTCTGTGCCGGCCACCACAGGTTTGGGATCTGCTGCTCCAGTCGAAGCAGCTGTCCCTGGATCTCCTGCGCCGGCTCCCGGAGCTCCTGCGCCAGCTCCGACCGTGCATCCTCCTGTTGCTCCACGGCCGGTTACCCGTCTTCAGCATGGAATCCGCCAGCCAAAGACCTACACCGACGGTACGATTCGTTATGGTCATCTTGCCGTTACTTCTGAAGAACCATATGATCTACAACATGCATTAGCTGATAGTAATTGGAAAGCTGCTATGGATGTTGAGTTCACGGCCTTGCAGAAGAACAAGACATGGCACCTTGTACCTCCTCAGAAAGGTAAAAATATAATTGACTGCAAATGGGTATATAAAATCAAGAGAAAATCAGATGGTCAGATAGAGAGATACAAGGCTCGTCTCGTTGCAAAGGGATTTAAGCAAAGGTACGGCATTGACTATGAAGATACCTTCAGTCCGGTGGTCAAGGCAGCGACAATTCGACTTGTCCTTTCACTTGCAGTGTCCAGAGGTTGGTGCTTGAGACAACTTGATGTACAGAATGCTTTCTTGCATGGATATCTAGAAGAAGAAGTTTATATGAAGCAACCACCTGGATATGAAGACAAAAGCAAGCCACACTACTTGTGTAAGCTTGACAAGGCCCTGTATGGTTTAAAACAGGCGCCTCATGCTTGGTATTCAAGGTTGTGTCAGAAGCTGCAAAGTCTTGGTTTTGTTCCTTCCAAGTCTGACACATCCCTTTTCTTCTACTGCAAAGGAGGACATGTTATTTTCATGCTTGTCTATGTGGATGACATAATTGTGGCAAGCACTTCTCAGAAGGCTGTGGATGCTCTTCTTCGTGATCTCCATAGCGAATTTGCAATTAAGGATCTTGGAGAACTTCATTATTTTCTTGGCATTCAAGTGAAAAAAGAAGGGAGGTGAGTTGCTGATGACTCAAGAACGATATGCTGCTGATATTTTGAAGCGGGTCAATATGCAGTTATGCAAGCCGGTGTCAACTCCATTACCTACTACTGAAAAGCTCTCTATTACTAGTGGAACTCAGCTTGGCAGTGAAGACTCCACCAGATATCGAAGCATAGTAGGTGCCTTGCAATATCTAACATTGACCAGGCCGGACATATCATTCTCTGTTAATAAGGTTTGCCAATTCTTGCACTCACCAACCACTGTTCACTGGGAAGCAGTAAAGAGGATTCTCAGATATATCAAGGGGACAATTGCTATTGGTCTCAAGATCCGAAAGTCAGATTCAATGCTTATCAGTGCATTTGCAGATGCTGATTGGGCAGGTTGCCCAGATGATAGGAGATCAACAGGGGGCTTTGCCGTTTTTCTAGGTAGCAACCTTGTGTCCTGGTGTGCCAGAAAACAGGCGACAGTGTCGAGATCGAGCACAGAAGCGGAGTATAAAGCTTTGGCCAACGCAACTGCCGAGATGATGTGGATTCGAAAATTACTTGATGAATTGGGCATCTCTTATCCTCGTGCAGCGCGGTTGTGGTGTGACAACATTGGCGCAAAGTATCTATCCGCTAATCCGGTGTTTCATGCTCGAACAAAACACATTGAAATCGACTATCATTTTGTGAGAGAACAGGTTGCATCTAAGTGCCTTGATGTCAGGTTTATTAGCACAACAGATCAAGTGGCCGACGGCTTTACAAAAGCACTTCCAGTTAAGCAAACAGTGATGTTCAGGAACAATCTCAATCTTATAGATAAGTTGTGATTGTGGGGGAGTGTTAGAAGATGAGTCTGGTGCAGCTACGACACAAGGCAACGCAGGTTGACGTGTCCGGGATTGTTACCCAAAGTAAACGGCTTCATGTATTAGACTAGGATTGTTGTATTCGTGTTGTAAGCTAGATAGATCCAATCATGTTGTACTGAGTCCAGTTTGTATACGCCACGCTTGGGCTTGTCCTAGCACTATATAACATGAAGCCGTGCGAGCCGAAAGGCACCACGTTCAACTCTTTTTGCACGGCCATGGTCAATGGATGGTGCTTAAGAGACGATGAGAAGAGGAGGAAGAAGAAAGCAGCGCTAGGCCCCACCGCTAACTGGGCAAGGTGGCTTACTGCCGCCGCCAGGAGCTGAACCGCGCCGTCGTGGGCGTGCCAAACGCCGCCGCGAGCTAGGCGTGGGAGCTCGTCCCGGCCTGCCGCCGCCGCCGCGAGCTGGGCCGTGGCACCGCCGTTGTTGGAACCGGGGCAGGATCAATCGTCGCTAGAACGCTCGCCTCTCACTCTCGAACTCGATGAACACGCGAAGAACAGAGATGAACTCGCGGTGAACTCAGTGGACAGGTTTTGGCGCAGCGCTCGAACTGCTGCATTTTCTGTTTTTCTTCCCTTTTATTGACTCGTTACATGCTCGGCATGATCTCCTGCATGTCCGCCCACGCCCCGATCTTTGCTGCGCCATCCCACAGCCACGGAACGTGGGCGCCATTGCCGGATCAAGCTCCGCGACCCATTCCACGAACGCGCACGACGCGGACAACGCCGTGCTCTCTACTCTGTGCTGAAGACAAACACACGCACACACCCACACATGCAACAGAAATAGAAACAACAAACTCCCCCCTACTTCTGTTGCGCAGACCCAGTGTTGATGACACCGCTCCGGCTGCACAGCTCCTGCAGACGTTCGCGCGGAACCGGCTTGGTGAGCAAGTCCGCCAGCTGGTCACCCGTCTTGATGTAGTCCGTCTCAATCACGCCGGAACTGATGCAGTCACGGATGAAATGGAACCGGACGTCGATGTGCTTGCTCCGGTCGTGCAGCACCGGGTTCTTGGCCAGCGCCAAAGCGGACTTGTTGTCGATGTAGATCAGTGGTGCCACAACCTTGGCGTTCACCAGATCAGAGAGCAGGCGCGACAGCCAGACTCCCTGACATGCCGCGGTGGCGCCGGCGATATACTCTGCCTTGCACGTCGATAATGCCACCACGCGTTGCTTCTGGGACTGCCAGCTCACAGGGCTCTGACCCAGGAAGAAGAACACGCCCGAGGTGCTCTTCCTGTCGTCGCAGTCCCCAGCATGATCAGCGTCGCTGTAGCCGATCAGCTCCATGGTCCCCTCCCCTCGCCGGTAGACACACACATAGGATTGTGTCCCAGCGATGTACCTCAGCAGATGCTTGACGGCGCTCCAATGTTCGGTGGTGGGCGCCTCCATGAAACGGCTCACATAGCCCACTGCGAATGCAATGTCAGGGCATGTGTGAACCAAGTACCTTAGGCTTCCGACGATGCTGCGGTACAGTGTCTTGTCCACCAGAGGGTTTGAGCTCGCCTTGCTCAACTTGAGTCGCGGCTCCATCGGAGTGCTGCAAGGGTTGCACCCCGAGAGCCCAGCCTTCTCGACGATCTTGTCCGCGTAGGCACCTTGACACAGTGTGACGCCCTTTGCGCTCTGACGGACTTCGATGCCGAGGTAGTAGTGTAGTGGCCCGAGGTCCCTCATGCTGAAGAGTCGGGCCATCTCCGCCTTGAACCGATCGACCTGCGCCTGGTTTGCACCAACCACGACGAGGTCATCAACATAGACTCCGACGAGCAGCAGGTTGCCACCGGAGCCTCGCACATACACCGCGTGCTCAGCCGCACTGCACTTGAACCCAAGGGACTGCAGCGAGCTGTCCAGCTTGGCGTTCCACGCCCTGGGCGCTTGCCGCAGCCCGTACAGTGCCTTGTGGAGCCTGTACACCTTCCGCTCCTTGCCACGAACAGCGTACCCCGGCGGTTGCTCGACGTAGACCTCCTCCGCCAGGTCTCCATTCAGGAACGCCGATTTCACATCAAGGTGGTGCACCGTCCACCCATGGTGCGCAGCAATGGCGAGTAGGAACCGCACGGATTCCATGCGAGCCACCGGCGCAAACACCTCTGGTGATGTTGCCGTCGGCGTCGCGCTTGATCTTGAAAACCCATTTGAGGCCGATGGGTTTCACCCCTGGAGGTGCATCGGTGAGCGTCCAGGTCTTGTTGTCGCTGATGGACTTGAGCTCCTCTGACATTGCCTGCTTCCACTCCTTGCGATCCGCCGCCTCTTGATATGTGGACGGCTCAGCGTCGGCGGCCAGCAGCAGATCGCCATCTGCTACAAGCTCGTCGTCGTCATACAACAGGTTGTCGACGACCCTGAAGCGATGCACGGCCTCCTCGTCGTCGTCCGCGTCCAGCATCTCCAGTGCGCCCGTTGTAGGGGATACGAACTGGGCTGGCACATCCTCCTTCCTTGGCAGCTCACCTTGCCACGGTACTGGCCCGCCATGGACCTGTGGTGTTCGAGGTGACGACACAGCCGACGACGTCGCCTCGGAGTTTGTCGAGGAGTGGTGCTGACCCCCCGGTGGCGGTGAGTGTGCCGAAGACGGCGAGGAGATGTTCCCCGCAGAAGGCGCGTCAGCCGGCTCCCCCGGCTGCGGCTCGCTCCACTCGTCCTCCACCACGAGTGTGTCCTGGCCAGCACTGTAGTCGAACCCCGCCGTGCCGCCTGTGTTGTCGGACGCGTTCCAGTCCCACGCCGCGTCTTCTTCAAAGACCGCGTCACGAGTGACGTGCACTCGGTTCGCGACAGGGTCGAACACCCGGTAGGCCTTGGAGCCGGGCTCGTAGCCGATCATCACCATCTTCGTGCTCCGGTCGTCGAGCTTCCCGGCGTTCGGCTTGGTGGCCTTGACATGCGCCACACACCCGAACACCCGCAGGAAGTGCACGGCCGGCTTCTCACCATACCACGCTTCATACGGCGTGTGCCCCACCAGGCTCCTCGTCGGGGCGCGATTGAGGAGGGAGACAGCCGTCATCACGGCCTCCCCCCACAGCCAGGCCGGAACCGCCTTGGCCTTCATCATACTCCGTGCCATGGCGAGCACGGTCTGGTTCCGGCGCTCCACCACGCCGTTTTGCTGCGGGCTGTACGGCGCGGTGAGGTGCCGCTTGATGCCGCGCTCGGAGCAGTACTCGAGGAAGCTCGTCGACATGAACTCCCCCCCACGATCGATGCGGAACGCCTTGATCTTCCGCCCAGACTCGACCTCGACGCCGGCGCGCAGCTTGCGGAACGCCTCCTCGGCGTCGGATTTGTTGGCGAGGAGCGTCGCCCACATGTACCGAGACATGTCGTCGACGACCAGCATGATGTAGCGCTTGCCGCAGGGTGTCGCAGGTGTGACGGGGCCGCATAGGTCCCCGTGGATGAGCTCCAGTGGCTTGGTGGCGCGGTAGTTTGCGGCCTGCGGGAACGGTGCTCGACGTTGCTTCCCGGCCAGGCACGCGTCGCAGACGTGCTCGACGTGCTCGATCTGTGGAAGACCTCGCACCATGCCTTCTCGCCCCAGCTTCTTCAGCGCCTGAAAGCCAAGGTGCCCGAACCGGGCATGCCACTTCCACTCCTCGTCGCCGTACGAGGTAGCCAGGCTCACCGGCGGCGATGGCTTGAGTGGCAGAATGTAAAGGCGATTTGCCGTGCGCTTTACCTTTGCGAGCAGCTCACGGGTCGCCCGGTCCCACATCCGAAGAAGTCCATCTTCGATCTCGATCTTGCACCCATGTTCATCCAGCTGGCCGATGCTGAGGATGCTGCTGCGGAGTCGAGGAATGCGGTAGACGTCGTGGAACGCGCGGTGACCGCCGTCCTTGGACGCGAACAGCACAGTGCCACGCCCAGCGATTTCCACAAGCGATCCGTCCCCGAACCGCACTGAGCCGATGACGCCGGGGTTCAGCTCGGAGAAGATGGACGCGTCGCCGGTCATGTGGTTCGACGCACCCGTGTCGAGGTACCACTGCATCTCCCCGTGCTCGCCGCCGGCGTCCAGGTCTGCCACGACCTTGTGCTCGTTGAGGAAGACGTGCTCGACGCGGTGGCCCCCGTGGATTACCGTCTCTGACGGCGTCACCATCGCCATGTACAGGGCCGGCGCCTCCTGTTCCGCCTGAGCCAGGTTCGCCTGCGGCTGTTTCGCAGCCGCCGCCGCCTTCTCCTCATCCCGCTTCTTCTTGCGGCACTCGCGCTTCCAGTGCCCCATCTTGCCGCAGTAGTGGCAGGCCTCGTCGTCCTCACCACCATCGCCGCTCTTGGCGGCCCCGAGCAGCGTCCTTGCCACGCTCCTTGCTGCGGCCTACCGCGCCGCGACGCTTGCCGGGGCCCGACGACGCCTTGCCGCGCCGCCGACCCGTCGATGTTGAGGCGCGATGCGAGGCGGGCGATCACCTGCTCCTCGGTGAAGTACAGCTTGCCGTCGATCTCCTTGCCGGCGCCGCTGCCGCCCGATCCGCCGCCACCTCTTCCTTTCGAGCGGTTCAGGCGCTCCTCTGTTGCCTTGAGCCGCCCAACCAACTCATCCAGAGACACGTCCTCAAGATCGAGGAGCGTCTCAATTGCCACTGCAATCTGCTCAAATCGATCGGGAAGGGCCTCTAGGAACTTACGCACGATCTCCTCCTCCTCGTGCTCCTCACCCAGGATCGCGAGCTGATCGGTGATCCTGGTGATGCGGCTCGCGAAGTCATCGATGGACTCCCCTTCCTTGAAGGTGATGCCGTCGAACTCGCGGCGCAGTGTTTTCACCTTCGCCTTCCGCACCCGGTCGACGCCGATGTACCGGGTCTTGAGCGATTCCCACGCCGCTTTGGCCGTGGGCTTGTTGGCGATGCTCCCTCTCAACTCCTCCGGGACCGCCTTGCACAACGCCTCGAGTGCGTTGCGGTCGTCGGTGTAGTCGGCGGCGCCGACGTTGATCGCCTCCTCGAGCTGCCGCCCTTGCAGCATGACGCGCATCAACGCCGCCCAGTCGGTGTAGTTCGTCTTCGTCAACATTGGCCACCCCGCGTTGCCGATCTCCTTGACCGTGCGGTGAAGCACCAGTGCACGGTCCCTTCCGCCGCTCCCTCCTGAGCGGCCGCCGAAGGGCGACCACGATCGCCGACGCCGCGGCGATCTTGACGCGTCGCGAGGCATGAACGCGGCGGTGATGGCTTGGTGACGATCCCAGCGACGGAATCTAGCTCTGATGCCACTTGTTGGAACCGGGGCAGGATCAATCGTCGCTAGAACGCTCGCCTCTCACTCTCGAACTCGATGAACACGCGAAGAACAGAGATGAACTCGCGGTGAACTCAGTGGACAGGTTTTGGCGCAGCGCTCGAACTGCTGCATTTTCTGTTTTTCTTCCCTTTTATTGACTCGTTACATGCTCGGCATGATCTCCTGCATGTCCGCCCACGCCCCGATCTTTGCTGCGCCATCCCACAGCCACGGAACGTGGGCGCCATTGCCGGATCAAGCTCCGCGACCCATTCCACGAACGCGTACGACGCGGACAACGCCGTGCTCTCTACTCTGTGCTGAAGACAAACACACGCACACACCCACACATGCAACAGAAATAGAAACAACAGCCGTGAGCTAGGTGTGCCGCCGTACGCAGGGTCGGACCAAGAGCAATAAATACTTTACTCCATCGAAGGTGGAAGATAGCAATTTCTTCCCGATACGCCTCTGCTAATAACCAACTAAATGAGAGATGAGCAGTGCACACTTGCATGCAGGGCATTTGACGGTGTCGTGGTTTCTGATTTGCTTGTGGCATCCAGGGGATTTGGGGCTGGACGCTCGGATGCAGGTGAAGTTTTTCTCTAACGGCGGGCGATGAGAGCTATCGGCATCTGGAGTCGGCGGTGTACGGATGTGGGGACGACGAGCTGGGAAGGAGTCCGATTCGACGACAGGGAAGGGCAAATCGGCGGCAGGGGCGGTGATTCGGCTGACGGGGAAGGCCGATTTGACAGCGGAGAGGACGATTCAACAGGGGCGGAGGTCTGATTTGGCAATGACTTCGGCTGCCATTGCTCGCGTACTTATGGACGAGCGAACCTTGACACTGTGGCCCACATTGCCACGTCACTCAAACCACTCGCAAAACAGCCGAGGGAGGTAAACTAAACGATTTACATAGTTGGAGGATGATAGATATCCGGTTTTACAGTTTAAGGACGATATACAGACTTCTGCAATAGTTGAGGGGCCAAATATGGACTTTTTCCGATATGAGGTGGTGACTAGCTAGAGCTGCTGGGCTGCTGGGCAATGCACAAAACAGATTGGGCTTTTTTTTGGGCTTCCTGGAATAAGAGGAGAGAGAAGCAGACCGTTAGGCCATTCATCAAGTCAAGACTCATCTAAAAAAAAATCATCAAGTCAAGACAAATTATATTTTGTATATTTATTCTTTAAACGTGTTTGGAGCAATTACGACTGAAAACGTTATTTTCCAACACTCAAAAAAAACTCTAGCAAATAGCAATACATTAGACATGCGTGACCCTCATTGATAGTTTCAAGAAATAATTTTTGAAACAATATTTTCTTATGTCCAGCTTAACTATATCGTCCGACTTTACTTTGAGATAATAATATAGTCCTAGTTTATATTTGAATACAGTTTCAAATCTAAGCTCAGCCAATCAATCAATCAGTTCACACATTAAACGATTTCAAAACTGTAGAGCACGTCGCTTCAACCGTGTGAGCGTAAGTTACTCCCTCCGCCCTACAATACAGGTCATTCTAGATTCAAAAAATATACCAGAAAGCATGTCGTTTTAACCCTGCAGCGCGAGTCCTACCCTATACTGTAGTGCAGCAACCATCCATTCATCACTTCACTATCTCCCTGTCATCCACTATCACTGAATAAAAAATAAAAAATACTCGTCGCTGTGAATGGGATGGGGAGTGGAGAGCAGATCATCAATGAAGACTAGCCACTTGTGCCCGCGCTTTGCTGCGGGTGATCTGCTTGATAGATAAAACTTTCGAGACCATGTATATGTGGTACTCGAAAGTATCTCAATGGAAGCTAATTGATTTTTGTATTACCATGTTTTCGAAGATAATCTTTTTGGTATATCAAATCTTAGGGATCATATGTACGCTGTACTAAAAAATATCTCAAAAAAGCCAATATGTATTTTTCATCACAGTATTATGTAATAGAATGATTGGTATGTTGGTGTAGAGAAATGTTTGCTCAAGTGAAATTCAAACAACTAACATCATCATTAAATCCAAAGCACAACACCATGTGGAATTACATTACTGGTGGAAATAATAAGCACTACGGTGTGGGTTCTTGAGGGACCCTTTTTTCACTTAGATCAAGTGGAATTCAAACAACTAACATTATTAAACCCAAAGCACAACACCATGTGCTATTACATTATTGGTGGAAATAATAAGCACTATAGTGACGGTTCTTGAGGGACCCTTTTTCCACTTAGATCATTCTTCGTAGCTTGGGAAATCCACCACGGGATAGAAAGAGGGCAGACGCCATCTCCTAGTGGTGCCTGAGTCATCAGGAGAATCTTTTCTCCATCGGCTAACTCTATCTTAGAAATTCATTAGGAGGCCTCAGTTGGTAGAGGCGTGGGCGGCATATCCACAATGTTCCATTATTCACGGACATGTGTGTTCCTTTGTGCAGGTTGTATAGGAGGCCGCCAAAATAGTAGTAAGCATAACATGACCACACAAATAAAACAAAACTAAGCCAGGAGAAATAACAAGTCAGGAGCTACTGGAGCCAGCTATATTTATTCCATACCAGTGCAACCCAGAAGAGTACATAGCAGACTGCATCCAAAAGCCATGCACGTAGCCATAGGACCAACACCGCACCACCGCCCCGTGATGCTGCTCGTGCTGTCACCTCTGCACCCCACGAGGCTGCCGGTGCTGTCCCCCACGACACCGTGTAGTGCCATCAGCTGAGCCCCGCGATGCCCGCTCAATGCTGTCAATGATGGCGAGCACCCACTCCCCCGTTGGGTCACGTTCGGTCTCGTTCACCCGTGTTTCCTTTCTCCCTCTTTTTGCGCTCGTGTCGTTCCTCCGTTTTCACCCCTGCATTCGTACTCGACATCCCCGTGTGGCCTCGGTCATTCACTCGTCTCACATCGCGTGAAGTCTGCTGTTCCTCCTCGAGCGTGATGCCAAGGCCATGCGGCCAAAGCTGCCGATGCCAGCACACTGAGCTCCAGTCCCACCTGTCGACCCATCCTGACCACTGTAGACTGGTCAATCTTCTCGGAGAGGCCTTGCCCAGACCTCTACAAAAGAGAGTCACCCAATTTGTCTTCACCACACCCCCACGCTTGCTAACCATTCTCCTAATCTTTTTTCTTCCTAAGCAAAAGCCCATGGCCTCACAAGAGCCACTATGCCCCTGCTTTCAGTTTACCAACCCTCCTATCCAACCCATAAGGCAAGCGGAAGGAGTTCGGACCAGCAGCACCTGTCAGGGCATAGAGGAATTTTCCAAGCTCCTGTATACCACCACGCAGTGGCTAGGAATCCGAGATCGCCCCGTGTACTGCGGTGGAATCGTCTAAATTAATACACTCACAAGAGTACTTATCTTCCATTAAACACTAAGTACTTAAGGGAGCGCACTAATTTAATCGATTCCATCGAGCACACCCAATGGGAGAACTCAAAGATCCACAGTTTTCATCAGGATCATAAATAAGGGAAAGTTTACAACAATCTTACATTTCTTACATCACATGCTTACATTAAATCAGAGCATTATATGACAGCGGAAAGAATTACTATAGTGTAGCAAAATAGAAGTTGATTCATTTTAAATTTACATGATGATGTTTATGAGATAATTTAACAAGAGGTTAAGTATGTAACACCGGATTGTTATAGCCTACCCCCTTTAAAAAAAATCTCGTCCCAAGATTCAGAGCAGGTAAAGAGAATGAGGAAAATGTGAGCACACTGCATAGATCTGAAGTACCAGGGAGATTACATGACCGAAGCAATTCAACACACCTAAACAATCAATCCAGCAGCCGAGCGAGACGGGGACAATGGAGAAACAATAAGATGATGATAATCCAGATCATGGCGTATGTCCACAGATCCGAAACAAGTTAACGGAATTCAATCATCAAGAACTCGAGGCTAGACTCAACCTCTAGGAATGGAAATCGAGCTTTCGCTTCACGGCCGGTGCACTTGGTGATCTCCGAAGATCAGATTCCTCGGGCTAGACTTGACTCGAAGCGCTGGCCTGCAAATCCTTCCTCCCTGGCTTAGCATCTAGCCAAGCTTCATCAGAGGGGAGAGATTTGCTTGATGATTTTTGCGTTGTGGAGATGGAGAGTTGGATGGCGAAGGGAGGGCTCGGGGTCACGTTTATAGCTCAGCGGGGAGGGCGAGTGGTTGCGTTGTGCGGCGCATCGAGAATGACGAGGATGAGAGGGAGGAAAACGGCGGCGGGTCACATGGTGGGGCGGCCAACGGCCATAGTGCGCTCCGCACTCGAGCCTGAGTGGGGAAAAGGAGAGGGAGGGGACAGGGTTCGCATGACGTGGTGGCACGTGAGCGATTGAGGAAAAAGAAGGGGACTGGTCTGGTACAGATGTGAAAACGAGAGAGCCGAGGGCATCAATTTGTAAAGGGAAAGAGGATGGCAACGGTCATCTCGCACAGGTCTAAAACTATACGGAAAAGTTATACTGCTACCCAGAACAACCTAACCAGCCTGACTAGTTATGATTAGTAAGATATTAAACACACATAAATATAATTATTGCAGGAAATGATATGCTTTTTCAGACGACCATACACAACATCACTAGGCTGCCAGACAAACACACTGCTTCAAAATACAATGGAGGGTACAACATCTGGAGAAGGCAAGGACACGTGCTACAACACCATGGTACATCTCTCCCAAGGTAGCTAATCTACTTCGTCGAGGCAGAGGGCTTCACGACTGTTCTCCTGGGGTTCTCCGGTGGGGTTGGCTGCGTGCAAAGAAGGGGAGACTCCACCTTAGAGGCTTCCACGGGAGTGAGTGGCGGAACGGTGGGTGCTGCCACACTCCTCTCCCGCTCCCAGGGACAAATGGGTATTCCTTCCAGACCGGGGTTGCTGCACGGCTGGGGCAGGCGTCCTCCGGTGGTCTTGGGCAAAAAGGTAGGGATCTCTCAGCTGCTTGGCGTAGTGGTCTCCTTCCTCTCGCATGGCTTCGGCGGTGACGGTCTCCCGGCTCTTGGCTTGGGAGTGTGGCACGGCAAGGCTCACATGGAGCTTTCGGTTGAAACGCTCCGCCTCCTCGGCTCGCGTGATGCACTTCCTCAGCTCAGAGACAAGCTGCTCGTGGTGCTCATCTAGGGCCAGTAGATACGTGGCCAGGGATACCACGGTGGGGTCGACTGCTTACCGGAGGTGCCTTTGTAGAGTCTCCATGCGGGTTCTCCAGAATGGAGAGTCCCGATCCGTAGGCGGAAAGAACCTCATGGGGGTGCGGGCAAGGGAATCCCCATAAATCTCGCACAGGATTCGCGGGGCTTTGCGAGCTCTGACTTGATAGGTGTCGGAGAAGCGAAAGCCGATGGTGGTGGCGCTCAACCATCCGCATTGAGGGGAGAGTTCTCACTCTTCCCGATGCGCATAAAGTGACATCACACCGCTCGGTGCCACGCTCTACGAACTCACAACCTTCATACACAGGGTGGTCTCGGATTCCCAGCCACTGCGTGGTGGTATATAGAAGTTTGGAAAATCCCTCTACGCCCTAACAGGTGGTGCTAGTCCAAACTCCTTCCACTTGCCTTATGGGCTGGATGGAAGGGTGGATATACTGATGGCAAGGGCATCGTGGCTCTTGTGAGGCCATGAGCTTCTTCTCATGAAGGAAGAAGGTTGGGGATGGTTAGCGAGCGTGGGTGTGGGTGAAAAGCAACTGGGGTGGCTCGCTTTTTGTAGAGATCTGGGCGAGGTGTCTTCGAGAAGATTGACCAGTCTACAGTGGTCAAGACATCGACAGGTGGGGCTGGGCTCAGTATGCCAGCATCGACAGCTTAGGGGCATGGCTGTGGCATCACGCTCGAGGGGAAGCAGCCGACTTCACGCGACGTGAGACGAGCGAATGACTGAGGCCACGCGGAGATGTGGAATACGAACGCCGGGGTGAAAACGGAGGAGCGACGCGAGTGCAGAAAAGAGGGAGAAAGGAAACATGGGTGAACGAGATCGGATGTGACCCAACAGGGTGAATGTGACACAGTGATGGTGAACAGAATGACGAGACAGGTGTCACAGGATTCCTAGCCCGCTTTCTTCAGCAATTAAATTCCAACTTTTTTTAAACTCAGCATATACCAACCTTTCATTTAAATCTAGACCATGATGAAC
Source organism: Chrysopogon serrulatus (assembly GCA_015844335.1). Taxonomy (NCBI): domain Eukaryota; kingdom Viridiplantae; phylum Streptophyta; class Magnoliopsida; order Poales; family Poaceae; genus Chrysopogon; species Chrysopogon serrulatus. The sequence goes on from JADLZL010007952.1 coordinate 27,697, forward strand.
TTTTTTGTCCTAAGAAAATGCGTTACTCCATCAGCATATTGTGGATTTTCCATTAGGACACAAGGTTATTTTCAAACAGTATTTTATTACAAAGAAGGAATAGAAGTACCCAGGCCACGAGAGTTCAAGTCTAGCCTATGGATCTAGATCATCAAAGGTCACCGAGGTGTTTTAGGAGTATATAAGAGGATCTGATTAGTATTTTATTTTTATTTATATACTTTTGGAATATATTTTTATCCATTCAAATTGAGCAATTGATATATACTATTTATAGTCTTCTTATATTTTATAGATTTATTATTAGACTATTGATTAAATTATTTTAATTAAGTTATCTTTGTCTATGGTATTTTATAGCTATATTTTGAATCTCTTTAGCCATTATGATTTTATTGTACTACAAAAATATCGATAGCTATACTCTTCAAAGAAGAAGACAAATAGAAAAGCATGTATGAGTTTTCTATTTGTCTGATATAGCAGAAAATGCTAGCATTGATTTGTCGATGCATCGCTCTCGTGAAGACTATACTATTGCAATACCTTGCTACCGTCCTGCCATCTTAGAGCATGCTTTTATTCGTCTTCTTCTCTTGAGACTATAGTTCTTGTATGCACCCATGCATGTTTTTCTATTTGTCTTCTTCTTTGAAGAGCATAGCTCATGCATCCTTTCTTTTTGTTCATTATTCTTACCAGTTTAGTGCATGGATTCAAATTTAGCATTGTTCATATATAGGTTAAGCTAATTGTGCATTATGTGCCCATGTGAACCTAGGAACATAATATTTTTATAAGTTAAAATCAAATACACAGCATAGGAACATGATGTTGCATCCGTGATGCTGCACACTTATTTATATGTGATGCTTGGTTTGGATGGGTGTAGCGTGTGGCGAGCGAACCAAGTCGGGGTTGAAGAAACCTATAGTTCCCCCCCAATGCAAAAGCTGCTGGTTTTTGGCTTCTTGGTTGCAGGGAAGAGGGCCGACATGGTCCCTCAAGGAGGAATCCATTTTCTTTTCTTTCTTTGACCTTGCTTTTGCCGTTTGGCACTCCTGCTCTCCCTCTGCTCCTCTGCTACCGGATCCTGTAGCCTTAGCTACAAGTTTCAAAAATAAATTTATCATCTCAGAGCATATTAATTTATCTGGAGACTATAAACATATATCAATAATTACCTTCTTTCTTGGCTCTTATTATAGATCTTCGACGCTCCTGCCTCTCCCGTATCGTCTTCCCAATAGATAGTGTAACAATTCCTGCGACATTGATAGCAAATTTTCTGCTTATACACAACAAGCAAATATATAATGCAGCAACAAGAGAGCGCACCTGGGTGGGAAGAGGAGCCTTCTCCCCGAAGCCTCTTCCTCGGATTGCTAGCAGAGACTCCCTCCATGAAACAGGATTGGTGGATCACCTATAGGAAGCATAAAATCGTCTCCATACATAAAGATATCAAGTTCAAAAGCAACAAGAAGCATGGTAAGATGACATAATTTATTTATTGTTGAACCAATTCCTAGAAAAAAGATCTAACATAATTTAAACACAGGGATTTCGTGCCCGTAAATTTAATTGCATTATTTCTTGGTATGAGGGGTTCACTAAATTAAATGTATAGAAGTTGTTTTCATTGTTATTTTTTCTAACATTCTTTATGGAACCATGAGTTTCACTATATCTGACTTGATATTCTGGGACCGAATGTTTCCTAGCTAAACTTTTAGTGGGCTACACGAGTGTCTCGAGTAGGCAATATTGTAAGAAGATAAGAAAGGCAATGTCAGATGAGCGGGCACCGTGGAGTAGCGGCAAGATGATGATTATATAGGCAATGAGAAGGCACCGTGAAGCATCCTTTAGGAATACGGCAAATAAGAAACAGACATGAGCTATGCCCCTACAAGAAGAGGACAAAAAGAAAAGCAAACTACATATATGACGGGAGCATGCAGACAAGATGATAGATTTTAAGAGGAGGAGACAAAAACAAAACAATGCTGCAATATGAGAGCGACGGATCGATGGTTCAGTGATGTTGTTTCGATGATAGTGATGGATCGGCAAGGTACAAGGGTGGGTAAAACAGAAATAGGAACAATATGATCTGAACCATAGAAACCATATCGGACGGGTTCAGCAAATCAGGCTATCATGGCCATGCTGAGAGGCCGCGAAAATGTATATAGGCAATGAGAGGGCACCGTGGAGCATCCTTTAGGAATACGGCAAATAAGAAATAGACATGAGCTATGCCCCTACAAGAAGAGGACAAAAAGAAAAGCAAACTACATATATGACGGGAGCATGCAGACAAGATGATAGATTTTAAGAGGAGACAAAAACAAAACAATGCTGCAATATGAGAGCGACGGATCGATGGTTCAGTGGTGTTGTTTCGATGATAGTGATGGATCGGCAAGGTACGAAGGCAGTAGATAAAACAGAAATAGAAACAATATGATCTGAACCATAGAAACCATATCGGACGGGTCCAGCAAATCAGGCTATCGTGGCCATGCTGAGAGGTCGCGAAAACGGCGCGGCCTCATACTTCTAATGTCACGTTAGTTAAATAGTGCTGGGGCATGATTGTTATAGGGCTAGTGAGGTCTTTTTACCATCAACCTTAATGTCTGCTACAATGACTTCTAATGCGGGATGGAGGGAGTACCTCAGAATTAAATCAGATTTGAAATGAAAACAGTTTTCAGGAGCATTTTCTCTAAAAAATAAAATTTTAGGGATTTTTTTCTAAAAGCTCCACAGACAAATATTTTCTCAGGTAACAACAAGCAAGTTTAAGGTCTTTTTTGCTAAAAACCACAAGTTGACCAGCAACATCTCCTATTAACAAGAGAGTTGACTCGGGTCAACAACCATTCTACTTTGTGCGTCTAGGAATCGATGGCCAGTATTACTTCTCTTCTCTCTATTTTGAAAAGCTTGCCCAATGTCAGGCCATTGCAGTGGTCATGGATGCGCATGGGCCAGCTCCCGGTGTCGAGTTATTAGAGACAAAGAAACGGCTATACAACGGCATGATAACGTACTCGTTGAACCTGTTCTCAATGGCACGGGAAGGTGGAGGCCGGCCGCATAGCTTGAAGGGCAGGAGCTAAGGGACATCATGATCTAAGCCTTAGAGGGCGAGGAAGAGATTCACATCCGTCAGGTCTTGCCATGGCCAATGATGAAGCCGCGGACGAGAGGACAGAGCCGGTGCCTACTAGAGCTTAGGGCAGTGCTGGTGCCAAGAATGCATCAGGTCGTGCGACTCCGATGGGTGGGGGAAAGCGGCGCACGATGTTAGGATGACCTCTAGGGTGGTAGTGTTGAAGCCTGGCATCCACACCTATGTCTAAATACGACAACTGGTGTAGAATTGGGGCACCAGGTTCGGCGGCTTTGATCTTCTAGTGAAACGATTTAGATGTCGTGGCTCTGGAAGTGGCCGCGTCGAGCCAGACCTCCTTGCCTTCGAGTCCTGCGCTCTGCTCTAGATCGGAGTAAAAAATGACGCCATCTTCATCCACACAGGCTGAAGGAACAAGAAAAGCTCCGAGGCTTAACGTTGTATTATGTATGTGGAATCTCAGGCCAGACATGACCGCAACAAAAAGAATGATGCGGGGAGTGGCCTAACTAGACCTATTGGGCCTCAACCCAACAAGCAAAAGAGGGAGGAGGACGTGTTCTAATGGTGCAGACCCATTCTATTAGGGCGTAACCTAGGTATCTACGTTGTACTATGTAATTCTAAAAAAAAGAGAAGAGAATGGGGCGTTCTACTAAAAAAGAAAGGAACACGCCGAGCCTTGTAAAACACGGTGCAGGCCAAAAGTTGAGTTAGAGGCAAAAGTAATAATGTTTTTTCTTTTACTAGAAATTGTAGGATCCTCAATCCTTAGTGCAGCCTAATATTGCCAAAATTCTTTTCTCTTCCCTCTTCCTTCCCACTAGAGCACCCGTCAGCCTGGAACAAGGAAGTTTGTTCCCGCAGGTGACACAGCTGTAGTTGACGAGGAGTAACCGAGTAGGCCTAGTATTGTACCGCAAGCTCAGGCTAGGGCGAGCCCAAGGAGATGCCAAGCATGGTGGCAGTGGAGAAGAACCAGAGCATGCCTCCTGTGGTGCCCCGACCGCCTCTTTGCAAGTTAGGAGAGATTGCAGTGGCGGAGGGAAGGAGTTCATGGGAGGATGGCAGAGTATATAGCATAAAGTAGGAAAATTTGTTCATTATTCACTAAATATTCATAATCACAATGTACGTAGAGACTAAAAAAAGCCTAAGAGTTTGGTATAAGCCAACATAAAGAATGGACTAGAATTTCTTTTGTTACAACACAAATTATACATCTTTATTTAATCGCAAGGGATCATCCACATAGTTGATAGAATATTGTTTATATTAACATATCACGAGGTGACGTGATTTCTAGTGGGTTTTGTATGCCTCAGGCAGAAAGATTTGAGCCTCTCTAGCCCATCCTCCAACAGAGGAGGATCTACAGCAAAGGTTACACGGAGCCAATTCTTCATCCCAAGCCCACTGCCTGCATTACAACCATGAAAATCTTATGAATTGAGAATTTAAGCAGTGCTTCAATAATTTGTTGTTTGTTATCTTAGCCAATTTCAGTCCTATCAAAGATGGTTACCTAGATGAGTTTTATCAAAAGTTTTGAAAAGTCATTAAATGTAACCTACTACATATGTTTCAAAATATTCATAAAAGGGATTCACCATTGTTTGTTTTAAACATTGGTGTTATCACCATCATTCCAAAGGTACTAGAAGAAAATTGAATACATCAGTATTGATGTATAGACACATTTACCTGCTTAATGTTAGTTGTAAATCTTTACTAAAGTGGCTACTAATCACATTAATATGGTGGCTGATGATCACATAATAAGTCAACTCAGTCGGCTTTCAGGAGAGGGCACAACATCTATGAAGAGAGGATGTTATCCTACATGAGAAATACATAAAGTCCACTAAAAGAAACTAAACATGATCATTTTCAAAATTCATTTTAAGAAAGCCTATGATAAGGTAAGATGATCTTTTTGCTACAAACTTTGTATAAGATCCTTTTCCGAAATGGATCAAATGGATTGAAACCTTTGTCCTTCATAGGAGTGTAGCAAATAGTGTCAATGAGGAGATAGGATACTTTTTCCAAACAAAGAAAGGTCTCTGTCAAGAGGACTCATTATCTTCTTTTTCTGGAACATTGTTGCTCATAGTATACATGCAAAGAAGGGAAGTTAATTGGAGTGATGCCACATAAGGTGCATGGTGGTTTATCAGTTTTGTGATACACCAATAACACAATAGACCTTATGGAACATGATCTAGAGCAAGCCTAAAACATGAAGCTAATATTATATGCTTTTTAGCAAGTATTAGGTCTTAAACTAAATTTCCATAAAAGTGAATTGCATTTATTTTAGCAAGGCCCAAAACGTAGACCAATATACCGAACTTTGTGGAAGTAAATCCAGAGCTTTTCTTATGATACATATAGAGATTTCGATTCGTTTTAGGAAGATGAGAGATGTTTAAATAGATGTAAAAAAGGAACATATGTTAATAGGAGGATGTCGAACACTAATAAACTCAATGTTGAATAACGATGTATTTTCTAATTACAAGAGGTGTGCTAAAGAAATTAGATTACATTTTCTCTAGATTTGTCTAGCAAAGTGACAACCAAAAGAGCAAGTATCGCCTTGTTGTATAGAACATACTTTATCATCCAAAATATTAAGGGGGTGTTAGAAGTTCATGAAATAGATATTAAAAATGTTGGAATTCTTAGTAAATAGCTACTTGCAACTTTTAACATATGGGAGAGGTAGCAAATAATCTGGAACAAGTATTTGGGTCCCTAAGACTTTATCTCAAGCTTAATGAAAAAATTGGGGACATTTTTTTCAATAGTCTTATGAAGGGGGAACAATATTTTTCTCTACTTTGGACCCTTCTCAATAAAAGATGGGCCCCTTATGAGATTCTATGAAAATAACAGGTTCGGGAACTCAACTTTGAAGGAAACATGTACTTGCTGATACAACATCGTTAGACACAAGATACTATAACCAGGGTCTTTAGTACATCTCATCTCATCACCACGCTTTCCAGCGGTGCTTTTCTCACACAACAAACCAGCTGAAATTAGATGTTTCGGCTGATCAAGCGGCTTGTAAGTCCAGCTGAAATGAACTTCTTCGCATTGCTAACATCAGGCTTACACAAGATCATAATGAGTTTTTTTGGAACTTAGAACCAAAGAGTCAGTTCTCCAGAGAAATTATATTATTCAGATCTGGTTTGCATATAGGTTCGCCCAATTTAAACACGTCATTTCAATGTGGATTCATAATTATCGTTTCAAACTGATGTAATGATTATATAGTAATAAAATGTTTCCTTTATAAAAAATGTTCTATCCACGGTATGCCATGCCCCTTCAAAACCCACATTATGACACCTATAAAACCATAGCTAGTGCGTCAACCTCAATAACAACTTTTACCATCATATCCTATATATTATATACATCAAACTATTTTTTAATTTGGTAGAATTTTGTTAAAAAAGTGTTGGCTAGAGGTCTGTGAATATATTTTAGGAGCTCCATCACCTTAAAATTTATGAACATCTCGAATTTCCATAGATGTATGAATATTGTTCAAAAAAACCCCACAGGATAATAAGATACTTCTTAAAGACAATTTGTTTTACCTGGGCAGATCACAACACTCTCCTCTTTGGCCAACTTGGTGCAGAAGTCAATATCGTCATCGATGCCATCAAAATATGAGATATCCAACTTTACCTGTTGAAATTTCAAGCTACATATCATCATATACACTAACAAATAAACACCAATCGTTGTCATCAATATCTTTTTTTCTCTTGAACTACATAGGAGATATGTGTGAGTTGTCATTGTATTTAGACAAAGGAATACAAGATGAGTTGGATTAGAAAGCAACCTATATCTCACCAAACAAAACAACACCACACACACCCACCCTAACAGAATAAGAAAGGGTGGGGGTGATTCTACAATATCAGGATCTAAGCAACAAAACTACCCTCTAGTCAGGGAAGCCATAATCAGTCAGTAAGAAGTATATCTATAGGGGGTTCATAATAAGAGAATTGGATGTGCGAAACTTGTGTCACAAAAGTTAGGCAAACTAGACCAAAGACCTTGAGAGCAATTCACTAAGCTTTGATGGCCCAACCATGAATCGTAAACTGCACTCATCTCCTATGATTTGCATGAGTGTATGGATACTAGGAAAGGCTCCTTCAAACACACAAGAATTCTAGTGCTTCCAAAATTCCCAGGATACGAATGTTACCATCTATATCAATGTTAGTTACTTTAGAACCATGAGGTGAAGTATAACTATCGGGTTTATCACCATTGCTGGGTTTGAAAAGATCTATTAGTGGTAATGTATTCTCACTTTTGGTTCTAATTGCAATCAACTAATGCTATTAGAACGTCAGTTTATAGTTTGAACTGATAGTGATACGAGGTGCAGACACAAAGTTTGTTTCAACTGAATATTTATGTGGATGTCATGTCCACTTCACCCCTCCATCCCCAGTACTTCATCCTCACCCTCCCTCCCTCTATCTCTCTGCCCTCTCCCTTCCTAGTCCTCCTCTCTCCCCCTCCTTCTGTGTCTCTAGCTCCATCGATCGTCCTCCTCCTCTCCATGACCTCCTCAGGCTCTGAGGTACTGGCAGCGAACTTGGCTGTCTCACTACTGCAGGGAGGCACCACATGCTGCTCAATATCATCTAACACAGTCAACGATTGACCATCCTCCTGCTATTGCCTTTGAGTTCCTCCTGCTATTGCCTTTGAGTTAGGTGGATCGCAGCAATTGCAACTGACAACAGCTTCCATGTATTTATTTTTTGTTCTTTGAAAAAAGGGAAGAACTACTTGGGTGAAAAAACAGCGGTGATAGCTCAATGCTACCATTGCAAATCAAAACCAGCAATGGAAAAGGCTCTAGAACCAGCATAATGGTCAGTCCTGTAGCAGCGATATATCATGCTATGGAGGAAATGTAGACGATAGAGACTAAAAAAGGAGTATGGAGTTCAGTCATTGCAAACCATGACAAACATGGATCCCTCTGGCTTGTGAGGACAGGTGATGCACTCCATGCACTTTAGCTTCTGGTAGCATATCTCTGCGGCCTCTCTCATCATGTTCATAGCATTTGTAAAAAAACATCATCCGTGTTTGCAATGATTTGGGTTATAGCTCCCTGCACACACAATAATATATGGCGTCAGTTACAAGTAATTAATGGAAGTTAACCATCAGGGTAGCAGCAAGCCAGCTACTCAAGTGGCAAATTAAATGCATGGACGACTTCACAAAGAATCCTGAGTACTGACCTGAATAATTGCTGCTGGATCTACTGAGATGCCACGGTAGATAATGATGGACTCAAGAATCTATATATTGGAGAAACAAGCTCATCTCTAAGTAGATATGGTAGAGCACACAAAAAAAAAGAAAAGGAAATCAATGTATCACCAAGGAATGGAATACCTTCTTCTTCCTGAGGATTCCCTTTGGATCAGTCATTGCGATCCAACCAAGCCGCCAACCAGGCACCATCCACGTCTTGGATATGCCACCCAGCGTCACTACTGGAGCTATCTCACCAAAGACACCCATGGGCACGAAAGGCTTGCTTCCAAATGTGCAATGCTCATAAATTTCGTCACTGATTACCATTATCCCGAGCTTTTTTGCTGTCTCTGCAATCTAGAGAGCTGAAATTGTGAGATCACCGGGTTAAGGAAGGTGAATGATCCTTCACTCGTCGTCAAATTTCCACAGAAAAAATCGATATTCATTTTTCAATATATATAGTGGAAAACATGTAAACGATATAGCGTCTGCGGATGCCTTAGTGCCAAATTATGATCATCACATACTCAGTACTATGTTATTAGACGCTAACCTTGGTCAGGTGCTCGTAGGAGTAGACAGAGCCACAAGGGTTATTCGGGTTGACCATAGCAATTGCGACGGTGTTCTCATCAGCAAGGGCCTCCACACCTTCAATGTCAACCTCCCATCCTTTGTCCGGAAGAAGATTGTAGTGCCTGAATTCGAGCCCACCCAAGGCTGCGCGTGCTTCGTACATTGGGTATCCAGGCCGTGGCAGCAATACATTTGCGCCCGGAGTGGCAAGGACAGCCATGATGATCTCGATGGCATGGTTGCAGCCCGCGGTAAGGACAATGTCGCCTGTCGACAGCTCGTAGGGAAGGTATCGAGATAGGTATGCAGCCACAGCGCTGAATATGTTCACAAGAATTTATTCAAAGAGCGTCAATTTGCAGAAAGCTTTCGGAACTCATAGGCAGACATACATATATATGCTGTCTGCGGCTGTGCGGATTTTAATTTCGATAGGCAACTGAAGCCAACGAGGATTGCGTTTGAGGTTCTAAGATATTTAATTTCGTTAATCATGCATGGTGAAATTTTAACTAGTATAGGATCAAGGAACCTTTGAAGTCGATTTTTAACTTTAATTTGGACTTCACTTTGACATTTGGACAAATTTTGTACAGATACCGAGAATTCTGAACCCCCGAAGTCCACTGTTAAACAATTGAGAAACCTTTATCCTTCTTTTTTTTTTTTTTTTTTTGAAACGGATCGAGAAACCTTTATCTTGAAAGCATAAATAATATTTTAAAGCGTCAAATCAAAGAGTTTGTAGTGGGTTAAAATTTCACGAGCTCTACTAAATCTCGATCTGTCCGTTGAATTAGTATCGAGAAAGAACTTCTAGCTAACCAACTAAATAAACTAACAACCAGTTGTCGTCAGATGGGGATGCGGGAGCATAGATGCTCCGCACATGTGCCATGTGAGAACCAGAAGGCTAGTAATCAGTCAGACTCGTGGTTGCAGGATCATATCAGCAGCACAACTGGGACACACTAATTAAACTACGTACGTACTGGGCTTTGTGTGTCTTACATGTGCCTTCTGACCTTGCATTGGCTTCTCTGCACAAGAAATTGAGCACCGATATGATATTCTACTCCACAATATTTTAATTTTATTTTAACATTTGGTGCTGCAGTTTTTTTAAGTCAACTTGTTTATTTATTAAGATTTCCAATCTCTTAGTCAATCCTTGGACACACATGAAAGATTTTAAAACTAAAAAATTTATCGTAAAGAAAGTAGCTAATGGCCACCTGGAACTTTGTTCCTTTTTCTAAAAAAAAGTAGCTAATGGCTAAGGCACCACCTAGCATTGGAGAACTACAGGGAAAGTAGGATCTTTAAATTAACCATGTATTATGTACGGTGATCTCTGCTTGCGCGCAGCAGATTAAGATGACCAAACCATAGGATGAGTTATTGTTATATAGCACCTATGATGTGATCAAATGGTGACCCTAAGCTAAGGGTATAGTGTCAAATTCTTGATGAGCTTCAATATGATGTTATAGTAGATACTTATTAGTGCACATTTGATTGTTGTATAATATTTTTACAGTGTCAGGTCAAACTCTTCGTGTAACTATTATAGAAATGTACAAAAGCAGGAAATAGCCAGAACGTAGGAATCATTCCTTGACAAAAAAAAAAGGAATTTCACGAATTCCATATTTACGGTTAGTAAAAACCCGTACGGGAATCCAAAACCGACAAGATGAAATGTGGAGCGAGAAGAGATTAAGCTAGGCACCGGATTGGGGTAACTATCGTATGTACCTGCGTGCCTCGGTGAGGCCGGCGGCGGTGGGGTAACTATTGTACTTTCCAGAGGTGGCGGCAGCGGCGACAGCCTCTTCAGCCGCGGCGGCTGCGCGGAAGCACGCGAACGGCGAGGGATCACCGTGCCCGAGCGGCGCGAGCGGCCAGGGGTCGTTGGGGTCCACGCAGCCATAAAGCCGATTAACCAGCGCGCGGATGCTCAGCGCGCTGGCTGCCTCCAGCGATGGGTTGCCGCCCCGAAGCGCCAAGCCACCTCGGCGCCGCCGTTGACCTCCATTGGCACGCAGGAGCAAGCAAGAGTGCGGGTGCCTGCGCGTATACTCCACTCGTTGGCCAGGTGCCCAGGCCCAGCGCACTACTTGTGTACATATATATACACTACATTCATCTATGCCATATTGCCATGGCTAGCACGTGACGTGACAAATAGATTATCATTTCATATTTTTCGATCGGAAGAAGATGTAGCTAGATGTTAATGAGTTACTCGATACTCACTCCGTTCATTTTATGTCACAGTTTTATCTTAACCTAAAACATTTAGTTTTGATCATTATTTAAAAAAAGATTTATGTTTTTAATTTATTATGACAAATATTTCCATAATATATAATATGCATGTTGTGAAACTATATGGATCTTATATATATTCAATGGTAGAAAATAAAAATATTTAGCTTAGGACAAACCTAATAAGACAGGCTAAATAAAAAAAGATCGTATAGAGTATAAAGGTCACACTAGTACAAAAAGCGTTTATGCACGCCATTTTCTTTGGCGTTTTTTCCAACCGCCAGGGAGAGGCTAGTGAAAATAGCCTTTTTCACTAGTGGTTGGTTGAAAACCTCCAGTAGAGAACAACTTATAGAAATGTCTCCCTAGAAAACGTGAAAATAGCACATTTTTCATGTAAAATCGTGCGCTACGTGGCCATGGGGATCGAACCCATGACCTCCTCCCTCGCGTGTAGCCCCCTCTACTACTCCACCCATCAATTACTTGTATCTATATTCCATTTCGATTCCCCACATATTATCCAAAACCGATGATAAATTTAATATTTCAGGGTCTAAACGAATTCAAATGAAAAAGTATTCAACTACAAAGTTTCATAACTTTTAAGATCTACAACTTTTATTTAGAGTGTTTGAAACATCCTCGATTTTCCACGAAGGAAAAATCCATTGAGAATGAGATATAATGTGATAAAACCATGAATGATTCCATCACATTATCATATATCGATAGATATAACAGTCATACAACGTTAGATTACAAGTTTTACATGATACAACATCAACTGAGAACACACCTATTACAGAGTAATTCTAACGGAAGTATATCTAATCGTCATAAGAGTTGGCAGAAACAGGCGTCAGGTGAAGGCTCCTCCTTCACGGGCATCATCAGAGTAGTGTCAGCAATGTAGATTCCATCTTCTAAACCAAACTTGAGCGCAGGCATGAGACCTTTTAATCGTTCACTATTCGACATCTCTGAGAAGTAATAGATCTGCGCACCGCCAGATGTGTGTAGGCCATGGTCAGCACCGATGAGCCTTAGTGGAAAGGATAAAACAAGGGATCTGGCGATCCTAATATTTGGCTGTGGTTTGCATCTTTAGCACATGCAAAATAGTAACAAGTAGTAAATAATATAATAGTTTGTCAAGTTTTAACACATTCCCAACCACACACATCCACACATCCATCCATCCCAACCCATCCACCTCTTCCACCACATCTCATCTCACTCGTGTCGATAGGCCAACTCCCACTCGGCCTGCCTCAACGGTCTACGACCAGCTCTATGTCACAACACGAGGGAGAAAAGAAGGACACGTCTCCTATCTAGTGAAGCAGGTCCCAGAAAAGGTCCATAGCCAATAAGTCGGCTTATGTATCGATCGATCAACCATAACACTCTGCAGAGGTTTCACATACCCACAAGATAGCCATCCTCGACCAGGCCTTGTCTAGGAAAATTTCGGCTGCTTGCTTGATAGACTGATACCATCCTACCACTTAGCCCTGGGTCACCCCGACGAACTGACACGCTAATACTGGGGGAGGCAGTACCGGGCCCATCCAGTGGTACTGCCGACTCGAACGGCATAGGAACTTCCGACATCTATGCTGCCCACCCTATCACCTCACAACCTAGCAGTAATGGCATCACTCATACCAAGTAGTCCAACCGTCTCTCCCATTACAAGAGAGCGAGTGGGATGCAAGGATTTCCGGTGAGCCTGAGTACTAATAAGTCCTTCAAGCTAACCAAGCTGGACATCTTCATTAGGTTTACCATTTTACGTGCCACCACAGCGCCCCTGTCCTGGGCTCCACCTCTCGAAGGCTCACACCCAGGATCCCACCTCAACACATCACATCACATCACATATACCCGCCACAGGTATTCATCTCATAGGATGCCCATGTCACATCACACGGCAAGACTCGCCTCAAGCTCGTCATATATCCTAACTCGGTCGACATAACCCTCGCTCTCCACGCACCCAAGACACACGCAGCACGCTCCCTATCCACCAAGTCCGGCATCCCAAGCCAAACCATACCTTGGAGTTCACCACCAGCATCACATCACAGATACAATACGAGTGGAGTTAAAGTAAGTATGGTGATATAAATACAAGCAAGCAGACATGAAGATATAAGTAAGTGAGCATGAGCGCAAAGCTGGGTGACATGGTAGAGGGGTTGCAATCATATAATAAAGGCTCAGGCAATAGCATGCACTCTGATACTAGCAAAGGAATGAATAAAAAGCGCTAGCAGTTCTAAATATTACGCAATGTCTATTAGGATGCTCTAAAAGAGGGTGCTGCCATGACACCTGCGATGTCGTGGTAGTAGTGGTACAAATCTCCATCTGTTGGGGTAGTCATTAGATCGGCTCCATCCCGCAGGTCCTCTCGTCCACGTTCTCTTTCTCCCGCAAGTCTCTTTTCCCTGTTTCTACACTTGCCTGCATTTTTCGCTTGTCTGATTTGATCTATATGAATATATACTGTAGATCGGTGCCTAATTTAATAGCTTCTAGATACTAAATTAATCCGCAAGAACATCTATTTCAGTTATCATGTATCATAGTACATGAAACTAGTGTGTTGTTTTAAACATAATTTTTTTTTTGTTCATACTCTGCAAGATTCTGTTCCATCTAGTAGCACCCTAGCTTCCTCAGCATATGTTGAATAAAATACTAGGGACCAAATTTAGTGTTCACTAATCTTTGAAGTATAATGGGCTTCTGCTCTAAACATGTTTGCAAATTGCAGTATAATATTAATCATATATGATATGCTCTATCAGTGAAATTAATTGAGGCTTTTGGATTTATGATCTATTATTTATAGCCTAATATTGCTAAAGATTTGTGTAGTGTAGCAGACCTACTCTACTCACTTTACTTTGGATTACAACCCATAATTGTTGATTTAATGCAGGTATCTCTACTATGTCCTATATCTGGTCGTATTTTTCATTTGTGTTGTATTCACTAAATGTTTAACGTCACTTCTAAATTATCATTGCCAAGCCGTGTGTCATGCAACCTGAAACATAAACCTCATATATTCTATTCATGTTTCATGGCGGTGGCTCATCATGTGGTAGGGCATGTCTACAGCTGCTTGCTGGAGGCTGTTGTCGGTGGCCAGTGGCAATTTGTGCCGTTGATTAGTGACGGAGGCTAACATTTGCTGGAGCAGGATGCTGTGCTGGTAGGGCTTTCAACCATAACTATCCCTCTTGCTATCTTAGATCGCTTTAGAGCACATTTGACACCCGTAGTGCTAGATCAACATAGGCACTAGGTGTTCATTATTTCACGTTTATTCATTTTCTAAGGGATGTCTGGACAAAAAAATTCTGGATAGTTTCTTTCTTTATCATATTGCATCTTGTTGATTACTGAGCATCTGGATCATTCATATTTTTGAACATTTTCTAATCACATCAATTTGGACTAACATGGTGAGATAACATGCCAATTTAATGAGATAGGATCTATCTGAATTTTTATATGGGCATCATAAATTTGATTTTGTTTTTGTGTTGTTGCATTCACTAGATTTTAGCTCCTATAATAAATTTGTGCAGTTATATTAAATTAATCCAACATTTATATGTAGGTCAAGAAGATATATGGACGATCTCATCAGGGGAATTGCTAGAATCAACTAAAGGAAAGGAGAAGGGAGTGATGGCATTCTAAGAGGGATCCTTTATGTTTTATATTTAGCTCCCATAGGGACTTGTAGTCTGAATAAAAATTGTGTCATGAATTGCTTGGATGATACTCATTGTAATGATATTATTCTTTTTATAATATATCGCTGAGTGTCAGATGTCTTTTATTTTTCATTAAATTGTACTAGCATTATCCCTACATTTGTCTCAAAAAGAAAATACTCATTATATTAATGACTTAACGGTTTATTCCTTGCAACATATATAAGTGTTGCAACAAAGTAAAACAATATGTTGCAACAAAACATAGAAGTAGTTCACTGTTGGTTTGTATAAACGCATATAAGTGTTGCCATAACCCATCATTATGCGTTGCAACTTTACAACGGTTATTTGTATATGTTACCAACACATAAATAAGTATTGTAATAGATCCTTGCAACGCCACTTTAATCAACGCATATTAGATGTGTTGGTATAGACCGCCAACGCATATATGAAGTTTTAGCAACGTATATTTGCATTGCAAAGGGGGGGGTGTCATTTTGTAGCAAGGGTTTGTGCACGTAGAGTGGATAAAAGGCAAACAAATAAGTATAGCTCCATAGTCATGCCGAGGCGAGCTCGCGACCACAAGCTATACTAGCGAGGGCTCAAGTTACACTCGGCATTATGGCCATGGCGAGATGAATCCCGCGATCACAACGTCCGAACGAATTACAATCACTTAGCCGGCTCGAAGGCACGGTCCCAGATAAACACACAACATCAAACCGTAAGAACCAATAACACGACAACAAGACAACAACTCAAAAAGACTCGAGTAGCACAATTCCATAGCATTATGTTGGATGGGTCCTGCATTACAAAGATACAAATACAACGGGGTCATCAATAGTGGGTACAACAGTATCGACGTGTATATAGAAAGTAAAAGAGAGACTGAAGGGGTCTAGAGGGTCACGGCTTGCAATGGACAAGGTCACAGGGACTCTCGACGGCCCATCCTCGCATTTCGAGGTGGCCGGAGCGATGGCGACAAGCAAGGGTTTCCACAGATCGCTAAAGCAACCGAAGGGGGCATCCCTGCAGTCCAAGATGAGTAGCACCGTACTACGAGGTCCAAGCTACGGCTAAGTGTCCAGAGTTCCGGGGCTGACGTCGGGGTCATAGGTGGCATGTCCTCTCCGGCATCTCAGACATCGTGGATCCATTCGGCTATGGTCCGTCATGTGCGTGTGTGTGCTAGTGCGTCCGTTTGGCAATGGCACGAAGGCTGGTCATGGCGTTTTGGAAGCTCACCGATGGTGGGGTCGTTCGGTGCTCGTCGAGGCAGAGGCGAGGAAGGCGTGGTTGGCAAGGCTTCAACGGAGCGTCGCCGGAGGTAGTAGGAGGGTCGTGGCCAACAGGGCTTGGTCCTGGCCAGCCGTGGCTTGCTGCAGCCACTCCTGGCGAACTCTGGCTGGCTGCTAGTGGCCGTGGCTGGCTGCGGCTGGCTGGCAGTGGCTGTGGCTGGCCCGAGAATGCCGTTGCAGGCCAGGATGTAGCGGCAGGTGGCTCGGAGGCTGTGGAGGCTTCGGAAAACTCCCTGCAAGGCATGGAACTCGGCACGAAGGCCGTTTTCAGATACGGGAACATGGGCATGGGTTCGGCAAGGGGAAAGGATGGCTTCAGGCACCGGGAGGCTCACTGGTGACGGTATTGTGGTGCTAGATGTAGCTTGTGGTGCAAATGGAGTGGTAGCACTGCATCTAGGGGTTCGGTGCCTGAACGGGTGGTGTAGCATGGGCGTCGAGGTGGTAGGAGTTCGCAGCGACGTCGCGGAGTAGTGAGGCAACGCAGGGCTCTGGAACGACGGCGAGGCAGGCTTGCCGGGGGTGCGTGCTGCTGCTGCTGCTCGGTTCGGTGTTGGCGCCGTGCTGGAATGCGGCGGCGCTGCTGCTCTTGACAGGGATGGCGTCGACGCCGTGGTGGCTTGTTGAAGCGGCACATAGTGTGGCGTTCCAGTCGTCGGCGTTCGTCGTAGAGGCGACGGCGGCGCGTCGTGCCGTGGCGTGGCGGCTGGAAGGCGCTGGGGCGGCTCAGCGTGGTGGTTCCAATTGCGCGCCGGTGGTGGAGCTGCTGCTGCCGGGCGGCGTTGTGGCTCGTGGACGCGGTGATGAGGCGGTGGCCGAAAGCAGGACACCGCGGGCAATGGCGTGGCACGCCGGAACGCGGCACGGCGCACGGGTGGTGGCATGTAGGCGGGCGCCGACGCGTCGGCGCGCCGGGGCGGTGCGGGCGCGTGGGGCGGTGGCGGCGGTGGCGGCGGGCGACGGCGTGGCGCGGCGGAGCGGTGCGTAAGGGAGAATAGGGAGAGAAGAAGAAGGACGGCGGCTGCTGGCTTTTATAGCGACGCCAGGCTAGGGCTTCGAGGTAACGGATGGCGGCGATTTTCGACTTCCGTGCCAAGGGCACGTGTCGCGCATCGCTGGCACGAACGCCGGGCGTGACCCCGCGTCGCGTTCGGGCCGGGTGGCGGTGGCAGCAGGGAGCAAGTGCTCCCTAGGTTCCAGGGCAGAGGCACGCTAACGGGCCAGATGGGCCACGGTGCTTCAGTTGGGCCTGTGGGGGCGGCGTGGGCCAACTGGGCCGTGGCAGGCCCGTACGGGAGTGAGGGAAGGGGGGGGCGCGAGATGGGCTGGTCTGTGCACTTGGGTCCGAATGGGAAGGAGGCGAGCTGGGCCGGCCCCTGCGGCTGGCTGTGCTGTAGGGAAGGAAGAGGGAGGAGTAGGCCAGTTGAGAAGGAAGAAGGAAATGGGTTTTCCCATTTCCAATTCTATCTCCATTCCTTTTCTATTTTCCATTTCCAAATTAAGTGGTGGTTCTCCCATTTGCCAAGATAATTAGGGAATAAAATTAGAAATTCTTGGAAGTTCCAAAGGGGAGTTTTGGGAGGAATTCTCTATGGGTTGTGCACTCCAAATTCCAAATGAAATTTGCAGCCACAATTAACACAAGAACGTCAACATTCTCCTACAAGCAATACTACATGTATGCGACGTTTTCCTCGCAATCCTTCCGACGTTTGACCTAGCAACTATATGTTTCACATGTTTGCAAGAAAGATTTTGAAAGTTCGCATTTTTGGCTTTCCGAAAAACCGTGTTATTACAGTGTTTCTCCATCCGAGGTCATTTGCAAAATTTAAATTTCAAATTTGAAAATTTCGAACGTAGTTTTCCATAAATTTTAAATGAAAAAGTTGTCAACTATAAAGTTTCATAACTTTTTTAGATCTATAATTTTTATTTTAGGAGTTTCTCCATCCAAGGAAGTTTGAAAAACTCAAAAAAATTAATTTCAAACTATTTCTACTGGCGGTCTATTGGCGGTTCCTTAAAGAAATCCGCCACTAGAAATATAGCCGATTTCTACTGGTTGTTCTCAAGGGAAACCGCCAGTAGAAATAAAACGCTAGTGTCAAGAGAAATATGGTATGTGTACTAGTGTCACTGTGTGTGGTTGCTTTGAAGTATTTTGGCTCGACCATAAAAATTTTGATCCCATAGTGGCTATTTTGATCCCTCAACCATATGGACTCAAGCTTAATATTATCCTTAAACTTTTGAAATGTTTGAGTCCTTAAAATTGTCTCTTAGGACCTAATTTCATCTAATTTAAATAACTATTTTTTAAAAAATATATATTAATATCCCAGCTTCTACAATGACCAATGCATATAGTTGTTCCTCATTACAAATAAGAGTAAAAGCGGTCCACAGAATCTAAAACAAAGTTTTGAGATATAGTAAAAACAAATAAGGTTTCCAAAATCACAACTAAAAAGCAAGTCTATTGCCGTGTCTTGCAAATACCTCCATCATAGTTATCTATAGTCCTGCATCCCCATCTTGATCACATGGCGATCCTTCTCCTTCTATAGCATGGTCCAGTAGGTCCCCCTAAATATAACCGGCAAATAAGATGATGCTAGGACCTTGTCAAACACGATGTCATTTTGAGTTAGTCATATCATCCAACAGATTGTACTAACACCCATAAGAATCTGAGATTTAAGTTTTCCATATATCTCTTCCAACAAGCCTGTATACACTAATTGGAGGTATTAGATTGAAGGAAACAAGAACAGTACTTCACATGAATTTAGCAAAATGATAGTCAAAGAATAAATATTGTATAGACTTGTTTGAAGAAACAACACTTCTCATCTCCTTGCCAGCCATGCTAAATTGTTCTTTGTTAATATTACTCTCCTATATAAATGCCACATAAAGACTTTAATTTTGAGATGTAGTTTAAGTTTCCAGATTAGTGTGTTATATGGTATAGCTTCTGCTGCTAATAAGGCTCTGTATATGTATTTGACCAAAAACAACTCATTCTGATGTAGCTCCACACAACATGGTCTCTCTAGTTTAGTAGTTTTACGTCTGCAAATCATTGTTCCACTAATAAGTGAGTTTTACATACAGATTGGATGCATCCTAATTTTTTTTCTTTCAACCTACTTTTATCTATTATTTAAGTCATCCCGTTGTTCATGTTGATGATTTTTGGTCAAGTAGTAAGTTAGAGTTTTACATACTAGTATGTGTGTTCCACATAATTTATGTTTTAGAATTAATTATAAAAATATCTATTTATTGAACATAGAGTTCACCGCAATAGTAAAAAAAGGTATATCTTACGGAAGTGTTTCTTTCTAGAAAGATCTAAGCATGTAATTTTGATGCGTCCAACTCATCTGTCTAGATACTGGGCCTATTTGGATCCACTAGTACTATAGTCGCCAGCTAAAACTAATACTAAATAGATTTAAACAGATCTGCTAAATGACCAACTAACTATTTGTTAGGAGGCTGCTAACTATTAATTTTGTTAACAAGTTTGTGGCTGTTCCAACCACCTATTAATTACTTATTAGTCGGTGGATCAAAACACCCCCCTTCTAATAATTAGTAGCTATACCAGATAAAAGAAATGCAGTGAGTATTGGTTATAAATATTCCAAAACCGACTGTATGGACTCTTATATGAAGCCTATATTTGGCATCAAGTGAGTAATAATCAAAGTTCTAAATAGCGGGATTTAGCATCTGGGAAGCTCCACCGCTAATAAGCTATGTCATTTTTGTCACTAAATGGAGTTTGCCGCTAATCTATCTATCTATCTATCTATCTATCTATCTATCTATCTATCTATCTATCTATATCTATTATCACATCATCATCATCATCATCATCATCATCATCATCATCATCTCACCTTAGTATCATCATCATCATCATCACCATCATCATCATCGTCATCATCACGCTATAAAAGGGAGAGTTTTCTTTTGAAGGGCTCTCCCTCAATGATAACCATCCGATCTAGATGTCGTCATCTTATATAAGTCTTCTACCATTCAAGATCTTACTCTTCCTTTTTTATTGCCGTTCGATCTCGTCATCATATTATATGAACCGTCTATCTCTAAGATCTTACACCTCTTTACGTTAACCTTGTCTAACATGAACACGTCGTGTCCGGCCACTTCACCAAGCATGACCTCGTGATGCTATTCAGGGACAGCGACACTGCAACCAAGGACAAGGTGATGCAGGTCACCATGGCGTTCAACCACTTCGAAGCACGGGAGTACCCGCCATACAACGAGTACAAGGACTGGGTGTGGAAGTCGCGGGATGACCTGTTCCTCAACGGGGCCTTCTTCAACAGGTCCGGTGGCCAGAACGAGCGCAAGGTACGACAGGCTAGCTAGACCTTCATCCAGGCCATGGGCGGCCACTATGCCCAGTCGCTCACCAGGTACGTCGGCGCGCTTGACTGCATCGTCGGCAACAAGTGCTAGGCCGGCCGCCGCCTTGTCCTGTGACGCTAGATTGTTTTGATTGGGGGATTGATCGGGCGATCGATACTCTTCATGGCCTGCTAGTGACAGCATGCATGGTCCTCGTGGTTCCTGAGATTTTTTTAACAATAGATGTAGGATTGTCAGGGTCTGACGGTAATTTTCTCACGACCAGATTCATGCGTCGTTTGTAATACCAAGGTCACTCACTCACACACACGTACGTTTACACTAGCTCCAATCAAGTTGACGTACGTATCATGCACGACACCTCCATGTACATGATGCACCACGCCAGACTTATGTGGCGCTGAAGCTTGTGTCTCCTTTCCGTGTCCCCGTTGGTGTCTCCTACACGTGGACGTTATCCATTGGCTTGCTCCAGTCATAGGCCCTCACTTTTTTTTCTCTGTCACACTGCATGCCAGGAGTCCGTCTCCGTTACAGCAGTATACAACTCCATTTTCACCTCTAGTTCTCTCCGCTCGAAACTTCACTGCTTGCATATGGCATGAGTTTTAATTGAAAGAAACTTCAAATCCCATGGTGAGAAACTAAATTTAGGCTCGTCGCAGTCCTATTGTACGGCAGCAGGCCGTCGAGCGTACCATAAGATGATGGGCTAGAGCGAGGATTCGTCGCTGGGAGCGATGACGGCTAGCAGCGGCACCAGCTGATGCATATCATCGTCGTGCCGGTTATGCAGTGCAGGTGCTGGATCGCGGCGGTAGAACAGTACGCGACCACAATCTTGTTGTGGAGGCGAATCTTCTCGAGCTGCGCGATGCCTAGTTGCGCTGCCGATGCTTCTACTTGTGGTCTTTTGCCGCTGTCTGTTGCCGCCGCCACTGCACCTCCTCCGGCCACATCTCTCATGCTGGCGAATAATCTCACGGGCTAGGCGGATAACACGTTTTCTCATAGCGCGGACGGAGAAAAAAAAGTGAGGGCGCACCTCTGAAGGGGAACCAATAAATGGCCTCCACGTGTGCGGAGACACGGACTGGGACACATGGACGAGACACACAAGCTTCAGACAGTATGGCATGAGTGTTCTGGACTGCGCGATGGCTCCACGGGGACACCATACAGCACCTGGCACCCACACTGTTCTCCTTCGTCGACCGCCGAAACATCAGGTCCACAACAGTGCGCGACGCAATCGCCAACAACACTTGGATATTGCAGATCAGGGCCGGACTGCCCGTTCAGGGGATGGAGGAGTACTTAAAGATCTGGGATCTAGTGCGAGACACCGTCCTCATGGACGCCGAGGACCGGCTCATCTGGAGGTGGTCGTCAGACGGAGTATACACCTCAAGATCGGCGTACCGAGCGCTATTCCATCCGGCATACCAAAACTCCGACTTCGAGCGCATATGGACTACGTGGGCACCCCTCCGAGTCAAGATCTTCCTCTGGCTGGCGCTTCGGCGGCGTCACTGGACGGCAGATAGACGCCAACGCCACGGACTCGAGGCAGCAGAGCACTGCTTCTTGTGTGAACAGGAGCCCGAGACGATCGACCACATTATCTCTTCCTGCTCGTTCTCCGGACAAGTCTGGTTCACCATGCTCGTTTTCTTGGGAGCCCAGCCACACGACATGCGAGAGGGCACGATCCTTGATTGTTGGACTTCCTGGCGGCAGCACTGGACGGGGGACAAGAGGAAAGGCGCCGACACCCTATTCGCCCTAACAGCATGGGAGCTATGGAAGGAAAGGAACGCGCGCTGTTTCAGGGGGGCTTCCTCGACGGTACTGCAGGTGCTCGATGTCATCAAGGCCACCGCGAGCTAGTGGATCCAAGGCGGTGCGACCAAACTAGGTTGTCTAGTTAGGGAGTGATCAGCATGCGGAGTTCGGCGAGGGGTTGTGAGCTATCGATTAATCCAAAAACCTCTCGCATTTTTGTAAAAACGTTGTAAAAATCCTTTCTTAAATGCAATAACGCGCAAGTCTTTTGTGTATTCGAAAAAAAAAAGTATGGCATGAGTCTTGTCGGCTCGGACACAATATCGAAGCTGTCAACACAAATCTACAATTTAAACAAGTGGGTACATACATATGCAAGCATGTAAAGCCAACACATGTGGCATGACTTCACTAGTACAGAAATGATTTCTCCTGGCGTCAGGTTTTTATTTGTACAGGCGGTTCAGCTTAAAGGATGCCAGTATTAAAAATCACGTGGGCCCGGCTTCAGAACCGCCAGTGGAAACACAACAACACTGGCGGTTGGCTAAGCTAGCCGCCCGGTCTTGATGGCTCCATTAACACCGGGCGGTTGATGGAGCCATCAGCACTGGCGGCTGGCTTAGCCAACCGCCAGTGTTGATGTGTTTTCACAGGCGGTTGGCGCCAGTGCTAGGTCTGCTATAAATACCCCTTCTTCCTCTCGACCGGCACAGTAACCCGACGCCAACCTTCCATTGTTGGCGATTTGGAGGTCCAGATTTCCTAAAATACAAGGGGGGAGGTTTTACGCCAACCTTCTTCCTCCCGACCAGCACAGTAACCCGACGCTAAAAAAGGTTAGTTTATACCTCTCTTGCATCTTTTTAGCCAATATTGCTTATTTGTAGCCACTTTTTTGATCTAGGGTTTCACCATGAGTGAGAGGGGGAAGAAGCTAGGGTTTTTTCTCTATTTGATTATTTTATACTTAGGGTTTTCTCTCTATTACATATGGTGATTAAAGATGGATTTTTTATGTCTCTTAGCTATTACCATAATTATTTTTAAATTAAAGGATTCCCCTGCACTATAGATTTAGTGTGTCATGCATGACTAGGTTCATTTTGATAGAAGAAAATTGAAGATTGTTTCTTATTTAATTGCTAGGGTTCAATTTCATTAGATTTAATTTTAATATTTTTTTGCTTAGATAATTACTAGTGTTAAATTTATTTAGAGAGAAGAAGTGTTAAATACTCTTTCTTGCCATGTATAATTTTGTATTGGATTCCAATTAAGTAGCTATGTATAATTTTATATTGGATTCCAATTAATTAGTAGATTTAATTAATTATTTGCCATGTCTCCTCTCTCATACTTAGGGAACCTTAGGCCTCAACATCTATAATTTGGTAAATATACAAGGGCGAGGTTTTCTAATTACAGAGAGAGGAGGTTATTGATCATCAAAAGGTTAGTAAATCCATCATACATACCACATTTCAAAAGGTTTATTGATTAAAATACATAGATTATAATGAATTCGTTATATATATAGGTAAACGATGGAGAGATCATTACGGATGTATAATTTATCAAGAGTTGATCCATCATACATACCAGAGGTCAAAAGCTTTATTGATGCCGCTAAGATGCATGCATGGAGAATACTGAGGCGAAGCACATACCTTGTCCTTGTGTAGATTGCAAAAATATTGCGGTCTTTCCGACACACAAACAATATTTTCTCATCTGCTCCACCGAGGATTTATGAATGATTACTTGATTTGGACAAAGCATGGAGAGGGTAGCTCTACCCCATATCCAGATACAACCCCTACGAACATCAACCCCAATGGCCCTGATATGCTTGTTGACGACGGATGCCAGTTCATACATGAGACACAAGATCAAAGTCAACCTGATATGCCAAATGTTGAAGATGAAGTGGTGGATGAAGTGGAAGATGAAGGGTGTGAAGACTTGAAACTCATGGCTGCACTATTGCGTCGTCATACTGATCCATCAATGTTCTTTATGAAAGGTATGGAGGCCTTAAAGAAGGGCAGCAAAGAGCCATTATATGATGAGACAAAGGGTTGTACCAAAGAGTTCACGACATTGCGGTCTGCGTGCTAAAGTTGTTGATGTTGAAAGCTAGGTTTGGATGGTCCGATGCTAGCTTCGATGCATTATTGAGTACTCTTGGAGATATGCTTCCCAAAGAGAACAAAGTGCCTGCTAACACTTACTATGCCAAGAAGCTCATCAGTCCGCTTACTATGGGTGTACAGAAGATCCACGCATGCAGAAATCATTGTATCCTATATCGAGGTGATTACGCAGACTTAGAGAAGTGTCCAAAGCGTGGTGCAAGTCGGTACAAGACAAAAAAAGACTATCTACAAGAACAGAATGCAACTTCGGTTTCCAAAGGAAAGAAGAGAAAGAAGACCGAACAGGGGTTCAAAACCAAGCAACAAAGAAAAAAAGAAGTAGATTATTTTGCCCGAGAGAAGAGTTCTGCTTTGGTGATGTGGTACCTTCGGTGGTTGATCGATTGAGGTGTTTGTTTGCTAACCCGGAGGATGCGAGCTTATGACTGGCATGCTTCTAATAGGCACAAAAATGATGGAAAGCTTCGACATCCGGTGATGGCAAACAATGGAAAAAATTCAATGAAGAACACCCGGACTTTGCTAAGGATGCAAGAAATGTTAGGTTTGCACTATGTACCGATGGAATGAATCCCTTTGCCGAAAGGAGCTGCAAGCACAAACACTTGGCCCGGTGATCCTCACTATCTACAACCTCCCTCCACACCTGTTGTAGAAGCGTAAATATCTTCTGCTAACCATTCTTATTTCTGGATCTACACAACCTGGTGTTGACATGGATGTATTCTTGGAGCCCTTGATGGAGGAAATGAAAACTTTATGGGATACAGGTGTTAACATGTTGGATGAATACAAGAAAGAGTCATTCACTTTGAGAGCAATTATTTTTGTTACAATCAACGATTATCCTGCTCTCTTTGTATTATCAGGTCAATTCAAGGGAAAGGTTGGTTGTGTAGTATGCGTAGATGAAACCTTTTATGTGTCCCTCAGTGCATCCAACAAGCTAGTGTACATGAGGCACCGGCGCTACTTATCAAAAAGGAACCGGTACCGCTTAAGAAAGATGGATAGATACTTTGACAATTCAAATGAACTAAAGTCAACTGCTCCATTGGGTAACAGTAAAGGTCACAGAGTGTTTGAGATAGTGAAAAACATCAAATTTACTTTTGGAAAAAAGACAATAGATGGAAAACCTAGAAAGGATGTCAAGCCAACTCCAGGGGCTACATTTAAGAAGATGTCAATTTTTTTCAAGTATTTACCATACTGGAAAGACCTTGATGTACGACACGCAATCGATGGAATGCACGTTCAGAAGAATGTGTTTGAAAGCATCATTGGCACCTTGCTTGATATGAAGGGCAAGACAAAGGATGGACTAAAGTCACGTCTAGACATGGTAAATTTAGACATAAAACATGAGCTTCATCCGGTTCTTCAGGAAAATGGAAAGTACCACCTCCCGGCAAACAAGCTACAACTGAACACAGATGAAAAGAAGCAATTTGTGTGTGGTTGAAGAAATTGAGAGTTCAGCCGGTTTCGCTCCAATTTAAGATCCATTGTTTCGATGAAGGACCTTACACTTACCAACTACAATGCACATGATTGCCATGTAATGTCGACAACTTTTCTACCTATTGCCATCGGGGCTATAAGTCCAGCGTTTTTAAAAATGGCAATCACAAGGTTGTGCTTCTTTTTCAACAAAATATCACGAAGGTAATCGACCATGATGAGTTAGAGTCTCTTCAAGAATTCGCAGTGGAGACAAAGTGTCACAGCTTGAGATGTGTTTGCCGCCATCATTCTTTGATATAATGGTTCATCTTGTGGTGCATTTGGTGCCTCAAATAGAGGCACTTTGGGTCCTATGTATTTGCATGAGATGTGGACGTATGAGCGTTTCATGTCAATACTAAATTCCTATGTATCCACTCGTGCTCATCCCGAGGCAGCCATGATAGAGGGGTACACTACTTGAAGAGGCCATTGAGTCCATTTGCTCCATTACGTGGTAGTTGTCTAAAAGGTCAAATTGCAATAGGGTGGCCTCCGTCTCGACATGAGGGCAGGCTACATGGATGTGGTAGGATGGGACGAAAATCATTTATTCCTTCAGATTACCATATTGTACTCGAAGCACATCATAGCATCCTGCATCAAATATCGATAATGGAACCTTTCATCGACCAACATATCAAAGAGCTACGTGATGAAAACCGGGGGGCAAACTGAAGCTTGGGTAATGAATGAACACAAACATCGATTCACCACTTGGCTAATGGATCGAGAATCTTCCGGATGGAGAAACAATTGAGCAACAAACTATCAAGCGGTTGGCAATTTGGACCATCACGCCAGATCACTACATGGAACACCTATGACATTAGTGGTTTCACATTTTATACCATTACTAGAGACAAAAAGAGCATGACATAAAATAGCGGTGTTCGGTGCGAGGCCATAGATGAAAATGAGGAAATCCATACATACTTTGGCTTCATCGAGGACATATAGGAACTACACTATGGTACATTTCGGACACCGGTGTTTCGATGCCAATGGGTTGAGGATAAACATGTCACAAGTGGATAGTCATGGGCTTAGAGTTCTTGATCTAAGTAAAGTAGGTTACAAAGATGACCCATGGATCCTTGTTAATCATCTTTGTATGCATGGTCTTTTATGCCGAACAAATTGTTCCTAAGAATGAAAAGAAAAGTACCGATAATTTGAAGCATGTAGTTCTTCCCTGGAAAGCAACAAGCTTTAGGAGGCGATGGTGCAATTGACCTAGATGATTCTAACCAGTTCGGTGAGATGTCTCTCTTTACAGACCATCAGTCGAAGATACGAAACGTTGAGCGTAGCATTCCACAGAATTCTAAACCTGGGTGCGCCACGATGGAGAAGGAAGAACAAAATTTGGATAGATTCTATTTAATGAAAACATCATTTGTCATGTAATATAGTTTATGCAATACAATTTGTAACCTATGGTACTACTCTTATATATTTTTATGTGTCTCATGAATGTCTCTCTTGGTGTTACATAATTAAAAAATTTAAGTCCTTTTTCTTTCTACATATAGAAAAAATAATTACTTCCCAGATCGATGCACGCCTCTTCAACAAAGCATTGAGTTGGGATTTGAGGAACCTGATGTTGTCCTCATGGTGGCTCACTTTGAGGGCCAGCCTCTTCATCTTGTCCTCCATCGCTTGCAACACACACGCACCAAAAGAAACCCCACATTCAGAAAATAGTAACCTCGCGGCACATTGCGGACGGTAGGCCCGCCAAATCAAACCCGTAAAGAGGGGCGGCACCGGGGGCGCACCTTGCGGTTGAATTCCACAATCTGCGGCGGCAGCGACGGAGCCACCATGCCGCGCCTCCGCGAATTGAGTCACCACGGGGAAGGCGAACTATGTGACCACCAATCTGCACCGCGTAAAGAAGAAGAAAGGAATCAAACTAATCAAACCGGGCGTGGCCGGGTTGAGGAGGGAAAGGAATCCGGAAAGATCATGGAACACAAAGACACAGCGAAGACCGAGATGGTAAAAACAGTTGAGAGAAAGAGGGTAACGGCACGAAGCACGGCGGCGGCGCTGGGCGGATGGAGGGGCTCGACTGGGAGGGAGAAGAAAAAACTCACCTTGGTGCCATGGGCGGGAGGCAGAGAGGGCGCCCGGCGTTGTAAGGGAGGAGGGACTCTCTCAAGGGATAGAGGGAGAGGGAGCTAGATTTGAGATTATTTTGGTGGTTGAGTGGTTTGGTTTGAGGAAGGTGGAGGAAAAGTTAGAAAAAAAATTAGGGTAATATATCTAGTAGTCTATTAAATAATGTTTATTCATTTAGAACAAGTACATTTTAGTTATCATGAGTCATAGATAATATCCTCCCCATCCTATAAAGAGTCACTAAGTGATTTGTGCGGATCAATCTTTTTTTAAGTTTGATTAAATTTATAAAAAATATTGATAAGAAAATCATCTTCCTCAGTTTTAGATGGCTAATTTTTCCTCGGTTTATGCTAATATCTTTTTAAGTTCTTTTCTCACTATGTATAAAGCTAAGTAATTATTTTTTCTTTTCTCACTATGTATAAAGCTACTCACAAGGATTCCAAAAAGTCATCATTTTCTATTTTATGAATTTTTTATAATTTGTTATGATTTTCTTAAGTATCGGCATAAAATAATAAGTGAAATACATTTACTTTGGCGGTTGGCATTACCGGCCGCTGTAGAAACTATTTCTATAGGCGGTTGGCATTTACCAACCGCCCGGTGTTGAAAAATCATTTCTACAAGGCGGTTGGTAATGCCAACCGCCCGAAAAATAGTTTTTTCTGGCGGTTGGCATTACCAACCGCCGCAAAAATGGGCCCTATATATAGGTTTTAGCCACGGGACTTAGAAATTTTCAATCGGTGGGCGCGAACTTTTTTCACACACGACGCCGTCAGCCGCCGGATTTCGCCGCCGCCGCGAGCCCCAGGAAGCCTCCACGCCGCCGCCCGCCACCGAAGTCGGCGTCGGAGCTCCGCCCGCGCCATCCGCCGTCGTCCACCGCGGCCGAGGACCTCCACCCCGCGCTTTCGCCGCCACCGGCCGCCCCGCGCCTCGGCGCCGGTCGCCATCGCCGCCGAGGAGCTCCGCGCCACCCCGCCCCAGTCCGCCGCCGTCTTACGCCCGGAGCTCCGGCGTGGACCTCCGGTGGGGCTTTGCCGGTGCCGCGGCGGTTGCGGCGGCGCCCGGCGCCTCCACGCGGAGGGGGAGGGAGGAGGGGGGGGCGGGCCTTCTTTGGGCCATCGTGGGCTGGCAGGCCGGCCGCGCCTCCCACCTCTTTTTTTTTCTTTTTTTTTTCTTTACACATTTAATTAACTAATTAATTACATAATTAGTGTGTTAATTAATTAGGTTTTTATATTGTTTGATAATTAGCAATTAATTTAATTAGGCTTTCATAATTACCTTTTAGTTAGTATTATATATAAATACTTATATACTAAAAATTAATTAATGTGTTACTAGAAATTTTATATAATTAATATAAATTATATATAATTAATGTATTAACTATGTTACCTTATTATTAAGTCCTTTTCTTTCTACATAGAGAGAAAAAAAAAAATAATTACTTTGCTTTTTACGTATTAATTTCTTTATTTCATTAATTTAATACTTATATACTTGTAATTTTTCTATAAATATCTGATCACGCCATCGTTAGCCGCCGTCAAAGGGGTACACCACCGTTCTCCACCACCGTCAAAGGGGTACACCACCATTCTCCACCATCGTCGAATCGGTCTTCCCTCCTTATTTGCATAAGTAAATGCTCTTTGATCTTTTTTTAAGTTTTCTAATTAGGGACATATACTTAGGGTTCCATAATTAGTTAATTAGAGTGTATTAGTTTAGGTTCATTAGGTATTAAGTGTGCTATTTACGGTTCCACTTAGGGTTTTATAACTACTTAGAGAATCACTTAGGGTTTCATACTTCGGGGTTCCACTTGGACCGTCATACTTAGGATTTTCTAATTAGGGTTCCACTTAGGGTTTCATACTTAGGGTTTTGCTATTTACGGTTTCACTTAGGGTTTCATACTTAGGGTTACACTTAGGGTTTTCGACTTAGGGTTTTCTAATTAGCGTTTTCTAATTAGGGTTTTGTATTATCTACATTCATTTAGTGTCGATGAGTTCTCCCAACCATAGCAACCAGGGAGATTCCGAAGAATACCATAGTCCAAGGGATCCGCATCCTAGCCCGGATAGGACTCGTACCAGAAGAGTATTGCAATCCCTAGCCATGAGTACCACCGTAAAGAAATTCCAGAAGAGTATTGCAGGGTGGAAGTGTCAACGGTCGTCCAAGGATATGAGGACGACGTGCTAGAAATCCCTAGTCCTGAGGGTATCGAGACACTCGGGCGGGCTATTAATAATTTTATTTACGTGGCCTCGGCGTGACGTTGGTTGACTCAACCACCACCATCCTCCGAAGGCCTCCCACTAACCCAAGAATCTTCACCTCTAAATCCTCCTCCAGACACACAAGGCGAAGGCCTCCCGCTAACTCAGGAATCGTCACTTCCTGATCCTTAAAACTCACCCTCAGGACATGATCCTCCTCCTAACTCACCTATCCGACAACCATCATCGCCACTCCACATCCCCTCGCTTCCCCGCCCGGCCACGGGGAAAAGCTACTGAAAACAACTCCAACACCATCGCCGCCCCCAAAGCCACGAGAAGAAGAAACCCGTACCAAAGAAATTCTCGGTACCCAAATTGGTTTAAGCCCTCTACGAGCCAAAGAGCAAAAAGTCTTTGGAATGGCGAGGTTTTTATCGAGAAATTGGAATGACTCGAAAATCACGAGTCATTGAGTTGAGCGAGCATGAGAAGTCAGCATCAGAAGCCTCGGAGTTGGGCCAAGAGCTTAAAATGAAGATCATAGAGGTAAAGAAGCCAACGTGGGATGATTACCAGAATGTCCCAACTCAATATATCCATGGCAGGCCTCTTCTCACTTGGGAGAAACTTAAGCAAATCCCAGCAGGGATCAAAAGGATGCATGATTGGTATATGAGAGCATCTGCTGCTGGGATCTCGGCGATCAATGTTTGTATACCACCAAATGCTTTTGCATCTAGGCGAGAAAAGGCTATGGTCATCTTTGAGGACTTGTGGCAAATGATGAACCTCCAGAGGCTTGACGTACAGCTCGTGACGGTGTTTCAATTGTAAGTGTCACTAACAAATACACGTTATTATAATATTGAGTTGAGTAAATCAACAGACAAGCCTTTATTTCTTACTCTAACAAATACATGTGCGCCTTGCAGAATGCAATATGATGGGGAAGAGATGCGTTACGGTCTAGATGAGACATATGAAGAACAAAACAGGATCGGGTATCTCAGCCCAATGAGAATATGCGAGGAGTAGCACACATTCACAATAGGTGATGGCCATGATCAGTTGAAGGGCTTAACACCCAAAGAGGCTAAGGTGAAAAAAGCAGATCTGAAAAAGAAATTTGATGCCAAATACGCCCTGTACATAGGAGAAGCAATGCTAAAATTTAAAAACAGGCGATGCATAGTGGCCCCCTACAACTTTAGGTAAGTGAAAGTTTACATATATCAAGTCAAGAATTCAATGACATTGCCTCATTACAAATTTGATCCTGCAGCTTGAGATGACATTGCCTCATTACATCTGTTTTTTAATTTTTCCTAGAGAAGGAAGGACACTGGTACTAGACTCCGCGCATTACAAAAGTGAATCTTATGGACCATTCTTGTCAATCTTAGAACGGTAATAAGCCTATATATATGCATGTTTTATTTTATCTATAAGAATTATATAATAACTAAGTGATTCTATTCGAGATCACGGGGCATATAGGTATTATAAGAT
>JADLZL010007953.1:0-36908 GCA_015844335.1 Chrysopogon serrulatus
GCAATACATATGTTGTGAAGTCAAACAATGGATCCATGGAGAAACAAGTCATACAGTCGAATCAAGATATGTGGGTGGATGGATAGGTGGATATATGGTCGAACCTAATTTTACTCAGCTCCTCGAATGCCTATCTCTCCTTTGGACTTTGAAAACTGGCCAGAGGTTATGAGCTATCTTTTTCTTTTTCTCAGGGAGTCGGGCATCTATGCACCCATTGTTTTTAGCATTTGGACACTTGTCCATTTTTTTTTTCTTCTCCCTTCTCTCTTTCAATTATTTTTTTGCATAGCTCATAGAACTCCTTTTGGCACTTAAGGATTTAGAGAGAGAACAACAGGAACATGGAGCACTTATTGGGTGGCTATCCTAATGGGAATGTTTTTGGTGTTCTCTCCTAGTGTAGGAGAATAACGTTTTTTTGGAATGGATGTAGATGTAATAGTATGTTGTTGCGCCTACTCTAGTGTAGAGTAGTGCATATGGAGGTGGATCTTAATTCAAGAGCATGACAAATTTCTCACTAGGGTCACAATGGTTGATAAAACTCAATGCATGACAAGCAGCATGTATGTGGATGTTTAACTAGCCTATCTCATCATGTTTTAGCTTTAGTGGGAATGTAAGCTTTATCATATAGAAACTCATCATGTTTTTGTATTTTTCAAAAGGTAAATCTCTAGAACTCTAGTGTCACTTAGAACAAGATAGATAGCAACTTTCAGATTTTCTCAATCTTATCAATCGGTACTTAGACTTAGGGAAGCATATGCAACCCACAAGTTTGGACTCTGAGCAAATCTTCATGTCAAAATAGTTGGAGCTAAAACTTGAGAACACTTTTGTCTAAACTCTAGGCATTTTAGAGGTGTTGTAACAGAGCAGCTTATCATCATTTCGGATCATCTCGAGAGCTTCATTTTATTGACTCTATCTAGACAAACATTTTTATTTGGTTTTCTATTTTTCAAGACACACTATATAAGACTCTAAAGACTCTACAAAGTATGGACCTTCATGTGCCCATATATTTTTTTGGTATTTTTAGGTTTTCTTAGATACTATGGTGAACCTTCATGTGCTCACATATTTTTGGTATTTTTATTTTTTTATGTCGACTCAATAATCGCGTAGGTACACTTACACGGGTACCTAGGGGATGCCCCCCCCAAGCTGGTTGTTGTCGTGGTTGAGCATTGAAGCCGAGCAATCCTCTCGATGGGGCTCATGCTTGCAAGAGCTAGTGTAGCCAGGGAACCTCAATCTCATCCAACAAGAAGTTGCTTTCTCTACACGGTGATTAGGCGTGTGTGTAGGGAAGGTGTACTTCGAGTGATGTAGGTGATGGTTCCTAGGTGGACTAGCTCTTAGAGTCATCTGCAGCAAACATCTCACAAAACACCAAAACTTGTGGAGCAGGGTTAGGATAAACGATTAGTGGTTAGCCGTTTTATGGGCTGGTTGTTGTGAGAGTTTTTTTTTTTTTCAAAGTTTGTTACAGTTCATACAAGTGCCGCAAGATGCTCAATAATTATTTTTGGATTTTTTTTTTTTTTATCGAACAGAGAAAGAAAATATGCATGCTACTTTTTTATTTTATTTTTTTAGGCCACCACGGTGAACACTCCTTTAGTTTGCACTATAGGGATGTCACATGGGGCTTTGAGTTTTAGATGCAAAATGAATATATTATAATTTTTTTCCTTTTTTAATGCGGTGCTAGTGCGAGGAAGAGTAAACATGCTAAACAATAATTGATGCAATGCAAGGAAGTAAATATGGATAACTACCGACTTACCTTTCGGTGAGGGTTCGGTGGTTTTAAGTCTACCAAACTAGACTTCTCCTTTGTTGGTTTCTTGGATGAGTGCCTCGTTTGGTGATGGAGATGAAGGACTGGATGATTATACTTTCTCATGCCGGACTTGTTAGGATATTGGACTTGATATTGGTTGGACAGGTTCATCCTCCTTGTTCATCCATCTTGTTCTTTTGAGGTTGATTCCTTTAGTGTTTCGTTGATCGAGGCTCCTCGTTGACAATATTCACCTTGACCTATTTTGCAACCGTCGATCTGGGAGATGAGAACGCAGACGGTTGCATGTTCTTCTATCAACCTTTTTTGATCTCCACTGATTTTGGGTTGATGAGTTGATGTCTATTGGAGCTGCAAACTAGAGTTTCTCCTTGATTTTCTTTGTCTTCTAATGGTGGGTGAAAAGTTTGTCCTTCTTTAATGATACACTAGCCATTTTGATGATCAGGGGAAGAACTCCATTTGGACATGTATGAAAGCTTCATCTCCAATGATTTGTGAGTGTCATCCTTGTCTTTGCTGTCAACATTTGAGTGTCTTCAAAGATGATGATAAGAGCAGACATCGGTTTGACCCATATAGGGAAAATTGCATCCTGCTTATCATCGCCTTCCTCACTTGAAGACATAGAGTGAGGGTCACTCCAATTCTATCTCAACGATCCATGTCATATTCCTTAACCAACCTCAAACTTGCCTTATGTTCCTTTGACTTGTATTCGAACATGTTTGGGATGGTGAACTGTGGCAGAGCACAATTGGTAGGTCGACTGGCCAATGCATGGAATGGGCTGGTCAATCTACTCTTACTGGCCTGGAGGTCCCTTATGTCTTGTAGGGTGATTGGTCCACTATTATGGTGAAGTGTAGGAAGTGTTGAAGTGTTCTCACATTCATTTCTTTCTATACGGTCCTTTCTATATACTTGTTCTTCTTCCTTTTCATTTTAATCCATGAATAGACATTTATTCTTTCTTTCCTACAAAAATGTTAGTGGACACATACCCGAAGGCTTGCAACAAATTTAAAACATGGGTTGTTGTCCATTTTCATCTACGCTAATGAAAAGATGGTTTCAGGATCACTTTTAGCCTAGATTTTTTTTTATTATCATGTTTTTTTCTTGTTTGCTACATCCTTTCATAGCTCAAGGCAAATGTAACTTTGCAGCAAAAGATAAACTTTGATACTTACAATTCTTCTATGAATGATGAGTTGTTCTTCTTTTGCGCAAAGTTTTTGGACTTCATCAAAAGTCTTGATTTATCTCTGATGTGAGTTCATCTCAGGACTTACCCAGATTGTATTTGTGAGCTTTCTGTAGGGATTAGTCTGATAAAATAACTAGTGTCTACTATACTATACTTTTGGTTCAGAAATCAAACTAGACACACATCTAATTTGATTTAGGAAAGCATTTTAACCTAAGCACCACGCTTAATTTAAAATGCCTTTGGAAGCAAGATCAAAATATCTATGGTTTAAACTAAGCACCATGCTTAATTTAAAAGATATATGAAGATACTTCAAACCTAAGCATACTATAGCAGACAAAGATAGCATGAGAGCACATAGAGATTTACTCAAAAGAGATGAAAGCATGATCAGGGTGAGAATGTTTTTTTTTTATTTTTAAGTAGAGATGCAAGTGCTACGCATATGTGCAAGGAACTAACCATGCTATGGATTTAATATGAGTTAGAGTGGATGCATGGATTATTCAAAGCAAACATGCAGTCGTATGAAACATGATAACTACTCATCAAATTTAAAGTCTATAATCAAGGCTTTCTCACCTTCCTTGACCATACTTACCATGACTCACAATAATGGACTTTGTGAGTAGTGTAGCATCTTTGTTCGTCACACGTGATGAGATTTGAATTCTTGTGACGATGATCTTTTCTCCAATCTACACATGGTTAGAGTAATATATGTTTATACGAACCTGTGAGATGGCAGGGTTCCATTGTTGATGGTTCATGAATATTCAGGCACCCTGGATTCTTTAACATCTCCCTTGTCTTGTTCATTTGGAATTTCGCCAGAAGGTTAAACACTTGATTTCCTGCTTATTCCACAACTCAACAAACACAAGAGTAATCCTACTAAAGCTAGTGGTACACTAAGTTAGCGAACATCAAGATCAATATCAAAATCTTTACGCCAATTGTTTCCCGAGCAGCGGTGCCAAAAATGCTTGTTGACATTTCTAACGTCGCTACTAGAAATAGAGGTAAATCTCTATCCCCGGCAACGGCGCCAAAAATGCTTGTTGGTATTTCTTATACACAATTAAAATATAAAGGATTCCGCAATCGCACAGAATTACCATTGTAGCATTTTACCGGGAGTAATACCAGGTTGTCATTTATATTTTACCACTGGGAAACAATGGCTAAAGACATTGATAGTTCACCTTCATGTATCTACTAACTAGTATACCAACTAGACCTAAGTAGGGGTAAGTGGTAAATGATAAGAGTTATGCACAATATCACACACAGAGGAGAATCCTATAATATATAGTTAACTAACTTGAGGGGCCAACGGGAGAGTTCAAGGTTCCTATGTACTTCTCTATTACTTGGGTTCTATTCTAGTTGACACTAGAATGTAACTAATGCATGGGTAAGTATAGCACACACCATAGCACTTGAGGCAGCGAGTACCTTTCCAACTCTCGAATAAGGCTGGAAAGAAGGTAGTTGGGGGAAGGCCGCCAAAAGCCCCCTACGAAACACCAATCCCGACGTGGTGGAATACGAAGGCCACATAGAGCTGTCACCCCTATGGGCTACCACAACTAACCGTAAGAATTGGGTGCAACCTCAGGTAACCTATAGCCTAGACACCATGTCTACACTATCGATTACTACTCTAGCCACATATGATAACTAGAGCACCTAATACAGGCGGAGATCTTATGCTAAGATGCAATAAGTACACTAACCATACAAATAAGGCATAGAAGTAAATAGAAAAGATAAATATATTAAAGCATAAGTATTGCAAAGATAAGATACAAAGATATACCAGACCTTCAAGGCTCCACAGCAAGATCCAGAACGAAGTCTCTCAACCCTAGCTCTCAAGTAGCTAATCTATTACAGTGAAGAGTCTAGCCATAATCTCCCTGGTGTGTTGATCTCCATGAGAGTATAATCCTTTCAAGGGACGCCTCTCGAATGGATCCCAATGAATAATAAATTAGGGTTTCCAGGGGATGCCTCCCCCCGGGGTCTGGGGCTCCTTTTATAGACCCGAGCGATTAATGTCAGCCCTTGAATCAAACCGACATCGGCGGGCGGCTGAGATTCTTCCTCAAAGGCGGTGGATCCCGTGGGCCGAAGCTGTGCCAAAATGGCCAAAATGCCGGACCGGCCGGTCTGGGGGTGGGACCGGCCGGTCTCCCCCTATGATAGGTGGGCCCCACCTTCCGCAGGGTGGTTTCTGGTATCTTCTAGATCCTTCTGGCAGTGCCGCTTCAGTGCGATATCTTTTCATCAGGGACTCCAAATATGTCAAATGATATGTGCATTTTCGATCGTCTCGACGAGCCCGTCGTAATGGTGCATTCTAATCCATCATTTAAGACACTTTCATACTGTCATATTGATCAACTTTGATAGCTTTTCGGTATGTACTGTAGACACATAGATTCACCAAAAACTCGTGGAACTCGTTAGATCAAAACCCTATACCTATGCTCGTGGTTCATTTCATGTCAAGTTTAATGATAATTGATGGGTTATAATTGACATTAGTGACCGTCAACAGAGAGCGACTTGATGCATCGGCCCTAACGAGGGTTTCTCGCCCGACACTTTTGCTACGCTGTGGATCCCTCTCCCACGAACCGACATCGCCGACGATCCAATCTTGATGCCTTTCTTCTCATTGTCGACAGCCTCAACTTTTCCATCAAACCCAACACCCCCGCCTCCTTTGCATCCATGTTCTCACCGCCACCAAAACCCCACAAAAACCTAACAAAAGCCCTAGCGACTAGGACAAAGGCTAGCGAGATGTGGATTATGGCTCCCAAGGAGATTTTGACGGTGGACATAAATGACGTATAGGATGGTGGACTCGATCTCAGATCACGGGAGTAATCTGAGAATAGGCACGGGATGGAAGAAGAAAAACTAAACCCTAGTCGCCAGGGGAACATGGAACTCGAGTCGCCGAAACGGCGCCGAGACTCGACTCGGGTTTTGGAAGTTTTGATGATCCCCCTTGACAGTCCGCTCTCGTCATTTTCGATTCAAATCAAAAAGGAAAAAAAACTCACAGCTGCAGAAGAGCCTCTTTGACTTCCACTCCACCGCCGACGAGACGGACTGACGAAGGATGGGCCTTCACAGGCCTCCATCCCGAGATACTCTGGGCCCTCCGGCCCAAGGAACTCTCGCTTCGTCAGCCCAGCACCATGCCACGTGCAGTGCAGGTAGGTGCCCGGTGCCGCACGTTTCCCCCTTTGCAAGTTGGAACGATGGTTAGGCTAGTCTCAATGGGAGTTTCATGGCACAGTTTCATATGCATCCAAATTTTAGAAATAGTGTAGAAGAGTTTCATCCCCATGAAACTCTCTCTACTCTCATGAAACTTCACAGTCTCTCTCTTAATAAATATTGTGTCATGTCAGCGTATTTAATGTCCATAAAACTCTATGAAACTCCCATTAAGATTAGCCTTACAAACAGTCACCGCGCAGTTGATCACCCACCAGTCACCGGCCGCCTACACCACCCGCTGCCTGGTGGGCCTGTCACCTCACTCACGTCACGCGCAGGCGCAGCGGCATATTTCCTCCCGGCCAGCCATACTGCCCCACCAGGGCACCACACCACGAGCCCACCCTGGGTGTCGGTTCGGTACTCGGTACCCGTGTAAAATTCGGTTCCTCAAAAACTAGTACCGATTGGTTCCTAAAAAAATTCGGTACCGAGGATTAAAAGTCCACAAGACTATATGTGTGAGTGCTAAAAATATATAATATAATAGTCTATAATAATATAATAAATAATACAACAACACTCAAACTCATCACATTTCGGATAAATTCGGTAATTTCGGTAATACCGATAAATTCGGGTTCGGTTTCGGTATTTACCTCGGTAATTCGGTTCCTAGGAACTCGGAACCGAAGCGGAACCGAATTTTTCGGTTTCGGTTCGGTATCGGTTCGATTTACAGATAAATTCGGTTTGGTTGTCGGTTCCAGATAAATCGTGCCAGGGTGACCACGAGCCCTCCGTTTCGTACGGCCTCCCCAAAAATCTCAACCCGTCTCTCGCTCTCTCCCCTAACCGAAGAGGAGAGGAGGGGCAGAAGAAAACCTCGCACGGGGGTGGCGCGAGGGATCGCGGGGGCCGGAGGAGCAGCGGCGGGCGGAGGTGGCGCGCGCCGTCGCCGTCGCCGTCCAAGGTGAGCGCTCCGCTTCCCCACGAACCGCGATCGGGCTCGCGTGCTCGCTGGGAATTGGGTTTCGGATCCGCTGATGGGGGGCCCCTAGATGCAGTAGCTGGTTCGATCCGTGTTGCGCGGATTTCGCGCTGGATTGGTTGGCTCTCGGATCAGACGCCGTGGTTGGTCTGTTGTGTGGTTGCGGGTGGGGAGAATTGTCGCGATTGGGTCTCATTGTCGCGCTTGGTTCGTGTGTGTCACTGAGGGGAGTGAGGATCTGGGTAATGGGCCGGTTTCGAATCTGCCGATTTGGCGCTGCGGGTGTTCCAAATTCCGCTCACTGAAATATATGGTACTCTGCGCAGTTGATTTTTGTTGTGCTGCTGTTTCTGGGAAGATGCTAAGGGGCTACTTCATAGGCATTGTCATGTCTAAGCGTGGGAACGGTATTAATGTTCTGGGATTATTACGATAAATGTTAGCCTTCGCAAATAAAAGCTGCAAAATCACCATAAATCAACCTGTTACCATGTATGTCCAGAGTGTCCAAAATGGTTTTTATATAGCATCTTATGTTGTTTTTCTTCTAATGAACTTGATGACTTGGAAGTGGAAGTGTGGAACTATAGTCTTACAACTATTGAAGTCAGGAACTTGACTCGTGGAATTTTGTGAATGTTTTTTAATGTGCATGCGTATTTGACCCTTTATAATCTTTAGAGTTTTATTACAGTCACTGTGAGAGTCACTGGAAGGCTTGTCGGTTTGTGGCCTAATATGTGTTACCAAAATTTGGCTAGCATCTGATAATTGCATGCGTATTTGACCCTTTATAATCTGTAGAGTTTTATTACAGTCACTGTGAGAATCATTGGAAGGCTTGTCGGTTTGTGGCCTAATATGTGTTACCAAAATTTGGCTAGCATGATAATTGCTAATTCTGTTGGCCATACATATCGCACCAAGGCTGGCTGGGCACAAACCAAACAAACCTTTTTCTTATCATTTAGGCATCATTTTTGGATTTGTATTGTTCTGATTTTAAAACTAACGTGGCTTTAGAATTGGAATATCTACCCTGTATGCCATTTATGGAACATAGTCTGACTTTGCCACACCTGACCTGAGTTAGTCAACTCTGACTTTCCACTGTAGTATTCTTTTGTTGACACACTTGCGGAACAATACGGTCTTAATGCTAATGCAAATTAGCACTCTGAAATGCAAAGAGGTCTGTTGTTCATATTATTTCCTATGAGGTAGTCCTGCACACATGATACCAAGGTGATAATTTTGCTGCTTCAGTCATGTTAGTTTGTATCAAAAAAAAAAAAAAAAAAATCATTCTAATTTAGGGTGCAATGAGTTATTTGGACCTGTATAGCTATATTGAGCAAGCTGTGTATGCTTATGCTATTGAAATTTGCTCATTCAGATGGAGTACATATCCCCTGAGAGAAATCTGGAGGGGACTTGTGGAGATCCTGGGCCGTTATTTGGGGACCAAGGTAGCAGCCTGTTGGACCACTTGGGTTATCAAGGAGGAGGAATTCCACAACATGAGTCTCCAACACTGGATCATGGACTTTTGGTTGATCCAGCTGATGCAATCCCATATTTATCTACAGATTCTCCGCCCTTCATGAATGATCAAATCACTTGCAATGTTATGAAATCTGCTTCGACTAGTCCAGAATCTTCGATGAAACAGCCTCAAGAACCTCTTAATATAGAATCTGATGTACAGAATGATGCAGCTGAGCAAAATGTTCACAATAGTAACTCTGAAGAACAGATCACTTCTCTGGACTGTGATGTTCATAAGACCACAGAAGTGATTGGTGCAGTGTTGCCTCCAAAGCTTCCTGAAAGCAGCGGTAATGATATATCAAACTTTCAACCAGAAACAACATATTCTGATGCCTACCATGGTGACTCTTTGTTAACTGAAAATAGTAGTAAGGGTTACCAGCTTAACAATAGTGGTGCTTCTGCTGATGATATTCCAAACTCTCCTGCGCTTCAGATGGAAAATGAGGAGATGGAAAAGTTACATGAGACTTCTCACAATGACAACAGTGGATCAGAGGATGATCAAATGAATGGTAGGAAAACTTGGCCCATTAAGTTTAACACTTCAGCTGTACCTCCCTCTTGGGAACAGACAGAGCAGAAAAATCCTGGTACTAGAAATGGAAGTTCAACTCCAGACAATCAATTTGATTCTCCTCAGGACAGGTTTGCAAGACTGGAAAGGGACACACCGTCTCCAGATGGGAGAGTGTCCCCTGAAAGGTTTGCAAGACTGGAAAGGGATACCCCATCTCCAGACGGGAGGATATCTCCTCCAGTTGAAAGTTCTCATGCCCATCATTCTGAGAAGATGGAGTCACAATATCGTGCCAAAGATGGTGGTGAGTTAGCTCATTCTGAAAGCCCACCGGTAAGACACCAGTCCCGATCTTCTGAAAAACATGACCCCAGACGCAAAAGAGCCTCTTCAAGGGAGTTGTCTCCGCATGCGCGGCATAGTTCTCCTGTAGAAAGGAAAAGACGGAGAGAGTCTCGACATGGTGATGGGTCACCTCGACAAAGGTCTGCATCTCCCCGAAGAAGATCTACACCCCCTCGAAGAAGATCTATATCCCCTCGAAGATCCTCACACAAGAGGAGGGAATCACCAAGAAGGGGAGACTCGCCTAGGAGGAGGCACTCACCTAGGAGGAGGGAGTCACCAAGGAAGAGAGACTCACCAAGGAGGAGAGACTCGCCAAGGAGGAGAGACTCACCAAGGAGGGGAGATTCACCAAAGAGGAGGAGAGACTCCCCAAGGAGGAGGGATAGGTCCAAATCAAGGTCACCTTCAAGAAAACATGATACCTCTAGACATAGAAAAGAACATGATAGATCTCGGTCCAGGTCTCCCCACTCAAGGGATCATCACAGGCGATCTCCAAGGTGATTCCTTGCCATTAGTCACTATAAGGCAGTAAGGTTGCTTCCTTTAAATGATCGTGCCAGGTTCATGTTTTGATTTATGATTCGAGACTGTCTGGACATTTGAATAGGTCATTTTTTGTATCATGCATACTTCTATTGTAGGACTATTTACTTGGCGTCTGCATCATCATGTTTTCTGCCTGCTATTTTATTATCTTCTATTTATTTTGGCATTGTAGAAGGCATTCGCCAAGGCGCAGATCACCCCCAGCCAGTCATCGCCATCATTCACCAAGAAGACATTGGTCACCACCTGCCAACAGGAAGACTGGATTGGGTAAGCCTGGAAAGAATCTCTTTATTGCAGGATTTAGCTATGCCACCACTGAGCGAGATTTGGAGAAGAAATTTGGCAAGTTTGGACGCGTAACAAGTGCACGTGTTGTTCGTGATAAACGGTAATTACTTCCATATTATGTTATTTGTATCTCCCAGCTTCCTTTGGTAATGTTGTCAACTATCTTTTTTGCAATACTTTTCTGGTTTCAGCACTTCTAGTATACTCGTTTCATAGTGCAGTGTCATTATTGGACAAATGGACAAGACTTCTTTTTGTGCAACTCATGCTCATCTTTTGCTTGTGTTTCTTTTTTCTTTCACGGTTATGATTCTTTATGCTTTTGCAAATTTGAATAGAATTCTTTTTGGTTGATTTGTGAAGCTGTTGCAGAATTAATCTATTAAATAGCATATTTATTTAGACGACATTCTTCTAATAAGTCTAGAATAAGATGCTTGTACATTTTGGTAGGCAAGCTGATGTCTATACTTCATTGCACCTAATGTGTGGCATGTTGACTCTAAATAACATAATCTTGATGGGAACAATCTTTTTTTTCTGGGCTAAAAGTATAACTTAAACCATTGCAAGAATAGCCTTGTTATACATGACTCAAAGCAATTAAAATGAAAAGTGATGGAAATGATCAACTGAGGTGTGGGGATAGGAAATGGGAAATTTTCAAATTACTTATCATTGTACTGTAAAACCTTGATTAGCAAATTTATCCTGTTAAATCATGACAAACTTGGAGCAGTCAGTCATTGGAGTTGACCTGGCTTATACCCTTTACAGGTTAACTGTAAGAAAGCTACTACTGCATCTTTTTAGAGCTTTGATATTGATAATACTTTCTGCATTTTTTGAACGTAAATACTTTCTGCATTGTGTTAGGGAATTTCACTCTTTTCTCCTACCTCATCCAATTAGTTCCCAGCATGCAGTAATCTTTTTGAACCGATCATGTTGATGTTATACTCAGATTCAATAGAATGAAGTTACTCAGTACTGTTTACATTCTTTATAGAACTGGAGATTCCCGTGGCTTTGGATTCTTATCCTTGGAGAAGGATGAGGATGCCGATGCAGCAATCCGTGCTTGCGATGAGACTGAGTGGAATGGAAGGATCATTCTTGTGGAGAAGTCAAAGGCACCTGCATGGTGAACCTTCCGCCTTGGGGGCTCTTCACACCGTTGTTGGAGACGGATCTCATTGCTTCACCTTGCACAGATTTTACCATTCAGAAAAAAGTAACTCACTATCGGTATGACATATTCGGTACATGTCAAAGTTCACCCGAACCTGGCTTTTGATGCTGTACTAGGAGTAAGAGTAATAAATAATGCACTTCCTTGCTGACAGTTATTGAAAGAATAAGATGTAACGTCACACCTTAGCTTGTTTCAGGGCCGGCCCTGCTGCTGATAAGAGGGACTTAGTGGTACCTTTTAGTGTCTGCAACCTC
This sequence comes from Chrysopogon serrulatus, assembly GCA_015844335.1. NCBI lineage: Eukaryota > Viridiplantae > Streptophyta > Magnoliopsida > Poales > Poaceae > Chrysopogon > Chrysopogon serrulatus. Next base: position 11,972 of record JADLZL010007953.1, read on the forward strand.
TACACATGAAATGTGAAACGTGCCTGTTCGTGAGCTGTCAGTTCTCTTCTTCATCTTCGTCTCGCGCTCACTGATGGCATGAACCGATTCCGGGAGACTCAAGCTTTGTGATGCTGTTGCTACTCAAGGGTTATGTTAGCAGTTCAATAATCTACATATTAGCTTTTCCATGTTTGCATCCTCTGAATGAGGATTTGGAAAAAAATGCCCTATAGTTTGTGTTTTGGATTCCAGATTATGTTTAATTATGGTTGCCTCACGACACCTATGACCCCATCTGTTGGTGATGTATTGTTTTTTCTCCTGACATGGATTTCCATCCTGTATTCTTGAATCTAGAGATGTGTCTATTGGCACAATATTAGTGAGATGGAAATTGAGCTTGGATGCATGCTAGTGTCTTTCCTTTTAGGTGGGTTATACAACGACAATGTGCGTACTAGGTCTTATGATGTCGACTCTTGATTTTGGTCTGGTTTGTTGGCGTCACAATGGTATGGTGGTTGATCGACTGAGATACTGCAATGACAACTCGATTCTGATTCCTGAAGGTTGCGATCATTTTGGAATCGATCCTGAAGGTCGCAATCTTTCTCCAATCTGTAGTCACATGTGCGGACCATTTTTTTTTTCCAAGACAGTGCGGCATTAAGTATTTCGTGCCTCCTACTTTGCAATCTGTGGTCACATGTGCGGACATTTTTTTTTTCCCCGGCGTTAAGTATTTCGTGCCTCCTACTCAACTTTGGAGCTTGTTGCCTGTTGGGTTGCAATTTGCAAAGGCTCTCTGCTATAAATAAACAAAACCGTTTTAGCTATTACCCCCACACGTTTTGAATTGATACTTTTGTCGTCGCTATAAAGGTGTGACAGCGTTAATACAGTACAAAATTATGTTTGATCTGAAATGTTGTTTTACTGTACGTAATTATTACTTGAACAAAAAGTAGTCGTTGGAGTTGTATTGTGAAGAGCATGTCATCATCAATGTCAGGACTGGAGGAACCACGGCATGATCATCGAATCAAGCATCAGATTCACGCGCTCCTTGCCGCCACTAATTGGAATCCATCCCCTCCCTCGCACCATATTGTGCCAGCCTGATGCGCCGCACGTCGTCGCTTGTTGACGATCAGTAAACAAAGCCATTATTATCTAAAGGTGAGAACTGGATAATCGTACTAGTATAATATAATATATAATATAAAATAAAATATAACCCAAGTTAGAAACACGCACACACTAGTGCCTGTGGTGACCGGATACGTTGCACAGCACAGTAGCAATCCTAGTATAAAACGTGTGGTCCTTCCATCCACTTCTTATCCTAGGCTCACACGTATCGACCTGTAGCTGTAGATATTGTCGATCTTTCCCTGATAAATTAGTCGAACGAGGCACAGAGTCATACTGATAACATTAATAATTCGCAGCTTAATGTTTTTTTTCCCTAAAAAAATATATACGTAGTACTTCAATAGGCCCTATTATCTTTTGCATCGAGAAATACTCCTACGTCTGAGAACAGCGTCACGAGTCAAAGTCCTTGTTTAGATGCACATTAAATTTGCAAGTTTTTACACTCTCTCCATCACATCAATTTGTACCCGCATGTAAAGAGCATTAAATATAAATAAAAATAACTAATTGCACAGTTTGGTTGTAAATCACGAGGCGAATCTTTTGAGCCTAGTTGGGCCACGATTGGACAATATTTACCACAAACAAACGAAATGCTTATGGGACTTTTCAATCTCTCTCCTCTCACAAATTGTTTGCCGCATGTAATATAAATAAAAAATAACTAATTGCATAGTTGGGTTGTAAATCACGAGACGAATCTTTTGGCTGGGTTGGGCCACTGATTGGACAATATTTACCAAATAAAAACGAAGTCTTCTGAACTTTTCAATCTCTCTCCTCTCCCCATCTAAACAAGGCCAAAGTATCAAAGAAATTCAAACAGCATCTCATGACGGATATGGAAACAGATCCAATGATCATTTATGCCACCGTTCTATGCGCATTGATGGGCGGGCCTAATTAATGGACTGGTAGTGGCACTTCGATAATCATCAATCAAGCTCCATCCGCCGGTTGGAGTTCGTTCGTTCATTGGAGATATTATCCCTCCCTCGTCGTGGCCGCCGAGTAAACAACAACATCCGGCATGTGCGCGTCACCAACGTCCAAATCGCTGTCTTTTGTCGCGTCATCGCCACTGCCCAAGCCCAACGCCCCTCCCCTCCACCTTTTCCCTAACAACTTTTGTTTTACAGGGCGGGCACTTTGTCTCTATTCCCACTAGGGAATAGAGCAGCCATGGTCTGGTGACACGCTCGGACGTGGCCATTCTAACTTCTAGTTTTAGTGGCCGCGCACCCTTGGCTAAAAGTGGGGAAATAAACAAAGTTGTAACGTGATTATCACGGCTATATGTATCGGGGAGGAATAAAGTTGGAGGCGTTGTTTTCGTGACAAGATGGGAGTTAATAAGCATCTATATGTAATGTACGTACTCTTACGGTACTCCCTCCATCTATGGGAATTAAGCGTTATTATCAATATAAGTAAATTTAGCGTTATTATCAATATAAGTAAACTTAAATGTTATTTGTTCTGATTGGTCTTGGATATTTTGAATTGAGCAATAAATAAATGGTGAGGCTGCAGTTCTAGGATATCTTGGCGAGCAAGTTTAATAACACACGGTAGCGAAAGGCGGGTTGTAAGGATTCTTGCAGCCTTTCGGTCTATTTATACAATAGTTAGCCATTCACTACTAATATATGGCCTACTTGTCTCTCTCACAAAGTTTTTCGGTTCTTGTGTCTCAGCCGGCCAGCTCGCTTTCCTTCTCTCTCATCTCCTCTCTCCTCCACCTCAGCATTTAGCCGGCTTACGGCTTCCTATAATACTTGCTCTTGCAACAGAGGTTAACTATATATAGCCCACACAAGATAAGAGTATAGGCATGTTAGCATAGCTCGAGGTAGCACATTAGGTATTGGCTTCATGGCTTGTATGCATTTACTTCCTTCATTTGCCTTTGGCATCATCAATCTCATGCATCTAGCCTAGCTATCATCGACACCAGATTTTCGTCTACATAGAGGAAAATAGAAAACAAAAGATGATCAAGAAAAAAATGATTGGAAACATATGTTAGATTTGGACTGCATGCTAAGCTAACTTACCGCGAAGGTGTTGCTGATCACACGGATGATCTTAGCTCTTACTGGTTGACTATGAACTGTGCTTGGTTTGTTTGCCCGACACTATATTGCCTTGTTGATCGAGCTAGGAAGTTGAGCAGCTAGTCTGTTTGGTTGTTGAGCAAGTCACCTTGATTTTTGTTTGGGCAGGATTACCCTTGCTGAAGCAAGAGTGACATTTTTTTTTACAAGTGACAAAGGCTCACCTGACTGGGCAAGACAAAGCATGCCTGTGGAGTCGTGGAGGCAAGGAGGCAAATCGATCAAGCATGCCTTGTATTTTCTTTGTCTTTGAAAGAATTGATTCCTAGAATTTATGCCAGATAAACTTTTTAAAAGTTTGACTAAGAGTGACAACATATATGACATAAAATAAGTATATTATGAAAATACATTATATGGTAAATTAGATGATACTAATTGATAGCATGAATTTTAAGATTTTTTTCATAGAAATTCGGTCAAAGTTTAAAAGGTTTGATTTAGGATAACTTTAGAAATCACTTCTTTTCAGAGATAAAGGGAGTATGTTTTTTCATACAGCGTGCGCTTATAACGATGATATCCATATTCTCAAAAAGAAAAAGAAAATGAAAACATAAACATGCATAGTCTTCGTCATTAAAAAAAGAGAGAAGGATTTCCTGCTGCTGTGCACATCTGCATCGTGCATGCCAGCAAGAATCTCTGCCTCTGCGTGATCAGGTATAAGACATACTATCCTCGATCGCACCTAGTCAACTATAACACAAGTTGTTAATTTAAATTATCAACAAAGCTTACCTGTCACGTACAACTAAACGTAAACAAGATGCCCATGTAATTAATTATTTATCCTTAATCTCACACTTGTCAGAGTATAGTTTACGCACGGTACTACGACAGTTAGATTCTGAAGGCGCGTAGAAAAACAATGCGGCGAACAAATTAAATTAAAAAAGGAAGTCTAAGAATGTTCTACTACGTACAGCCAGCATTAAAGACCACAAGCATATTATATACTTAATTCTTTTTCTTACTCGAGGTTTCATTCAACTTCAAATTCAAAGGTTAGGGGCTGAAACTAAAAATGTTTGACAGTGAGGGTGAATGAAACAGGGGCCAACAACGATGAAACAAACCAGAGCAAATATGAGGAGGGCTGTTTAAATCTGGATAGGATTTTACAGTGGAGCAAAAAATCATATCTATACCTAATATTTAAAAGGGAGAGGTTTCTCCCCCTAAATTTTCGTCCGGCCATTCTTTTGGTCCGGCCCATTCTTTTCGGCCCACTTGCTCCCGCTGAGTTCCGTCGATTCTGGCGGATGCCCGCTCCCGATTGGCGTCCGTGTCCGTCACGCCTCTCTCCGCCTCCGTCCGTCCCGTGACCCCGCCCCATCGCCCTTACCCTCGTGCCGCCGCCGTCGCCGCCGCCCGCCACGGCGGTGCCGCCCCACGTGCTCCACGCCAAGCAGCCCGAGGCGCGACGCCGCCAGCCCAGCATCTCCGTCGTCGCCGCCGAGGCGCGCGCCTAGGCTTTGCGGACTCAGCCACGGGCGTGGCAGGCTGCGTCGCCTCTAGGCTTAGGGTCGCCTCCTGCGTGCGCCGTCTCGGCCGGGGGCACGACCAGGCTCATCGGAGCAGATAAACTCCAAAAGAAGAGCACCAGCGGAGCGCTGATAGCGGCCTCTGCGTGCGCACGGCCCTAGGCTCCTGCTCCCGTGCCCGGCTCTTCGTCGACGCCGCTGCTGTCCGCGTCGGCGTCCAGCGGCGACGGCTCCTTGCTGTGAGCCTTGGCGTCTGACGAGCAGCTGGAGTCCAACGAGCCCCCATCCTGTGCGCCACGGCCTCTCGCGTGAGCGACCCTCCACCCCTCCTCCTCCAGCCCGCGTCCTCTTCCCCATATTCCGATCTGCTCGTGCTCCATCCTCACCAATACCTGTTCGCCCTCGCGCGGTCTGACGGCTCTTACCCTCTTCATGTGTACGTACGCGTGTACTTGGTTAATTAGTGGTTGTGAGATGCTAATGGCAGATGTATGAGAGAAGGATACTACTCTTTGTTTTTGCTGATGCTAACTTCCGTTCATGCCCTGGAACTGGCATGTTCCCTTTGTGCAATAGACAAATTGATCCTAGGTTTGTCTCTAGCATTTTACCATCTTGACATTACAAAGCAATTTAAACATCTTTTGTACAGAATGCTCACATGTTTACAATGATATTTATTTTTAACCCTATGAAAATTTCTTTGCATTTAGCATGAAGGGATTCCCATCAGATTTATCTATTGAAACTTTGTAAGGCTAATATGCAGTTTATGCTGGGAAGAAAATGTTGCAGTATGGAATTAGATATGCCATATGCGGTGATTACAGAGGGAAACCGATGGTCTGATCAATGTTTTTTTACCCAATTTAGGTTGATGTGGAATTGCAGAACTTATTGGATAGCGCTGGAGCAGGAGAAAAGTAAGCTAATATGGTTTGGAAATATATAAATTCATGTCCATTGATGGTTCAACAAATATATAAACTATCGACCATATAAATTGAACTTTGATGCATCAATAACTTTAACTGTTCTATAGATTTTTTTAAAAAAAAAAAAAACATACCTCCAGTGCACCATTGTTATGGTGGCAAGGTATTGAGCTTACATTTAGGAAATAAGGCCATTTACATTAAATTAGGAAATTCATATTTATCGCCTTGCTCAATCCATACGAAGTTTGGCTTCTTCAGTGCACCATTGAATTTGTTAACTTGACAACTTCTGAACGCCCTACAAGTGTGGCAGCTAAAAGAAGGTACAATGAGTGCCATTAATTTTTCTGCAGGAACGTCAATTATTCCAGCATATTGACCACACGAAGATGATATGGCTGCATGTGGTTAGGCTTAGGCGCAGGGACATTGCCAGGCGTTGTCAGGCTGTGCAGTATGTTGGGCATGCCAAAATATGTTAGGAGTTGCTTCATTTGGCTCATCGGGGTTTTTTTTTTTTGCTTGATTTTTTAACTATATTGGTCAGTTTGATTATTTCCCCGTCCTTTTGTTTCATTATGAATTTTTGACCTACGGCTCCTTTAGTGCTGTTGAGGAGCTACATGTATTTTTAGTTGATCACAAAACTTCTTACTGCAATACATGCAGGACATACTTTTGATTCACGTGCAATATTTTTGATTCACGATTGAAGATTCTGTTGTTTCTTAATGCTGTGGTATGGTAATGCAAAGTCTTGGAGAACACCTGCAGGGATGATGAGGAGCTCTGCGCCATTTTCAATGATAGCATCGGCAACCCAGAACTCATAAAGCGAAGGGTGAGTGCTGCTGCTCGTTCAGTGCTCTTTTGCTCTTCCTGTATGTTTTGTTGTTTTACTCAGAGAATTTGCTGTTGCCCTGATACACAGTACTCATGCCATGCTTTGCATACGCGATTACAAATTTAAGACTGGTTCCATGTTTCTGCAAAAAAAAAGGATATATTTGCTCTCCTTTGACTCATATTTTTTGGTCATGTACAATTTTAATGGTCTAAAACTTTTGTATTAATCAGTTTTCTTCATTCAAAGATTATAAATCTGAAATGGGCTACTCTGGCACATCAGAACAAATCAACACTCAATAACTAGCAGTCTGGGTTAATTGCACTCATATTTTATAGGCAGTAGTACACCATATACAAACATTCATGTTTGTTTCTTGTTTATTGCACTTTCAGATGTAGAGTGACCTTAGATCCTGCCTTCTGTAGAAGCTGGCGGTTCATGAAATCCAAGTTTGTTTTCATATATACTAGAGTTTGTGGGTAGGCTGCTTTTGAAGCTGCAATTACATGTTTGTCGGGCCTGATCATCCAGATCTCAAGAATCAAATTAGGATTATATGATTGTTTTCTGGAATTCCGAACTCAAATTAGGGTCTGAATTTTTTTTCAAACCATAATTTCATTTTTGTTAGGCCTAGGGCTTCTGATTATAGGGCTAAATTGAGTGCAGTGCCTCTACTGTATCAGGAGCCTCTACTGTATATAAGGCTAATTTGAGTGCAGTGCTTCTACTGTTAGGGCTTCTGATTCAATGACATATCAGGAGCTTAAAATCAAGACACCTTCAACATCAATAAGAGATTATACTGTTGGATTTTTTCTATAAGTTATTGTAACCCCTCTGTATGAACTTTTCTACCAATAGGAATCAGGAGTTTGTATGAATCAATTCTGGTTTTGGGGAGACATGTGTTTGAGTCTTGATTGCTTGGTGTTTGTATGAATTTGGTGGTGCCTTGACAAGGCAGTGCTGGAAGACGCTCGCAGGAGTCGACCCATCAGTAGGATTTTGCCATAATGATCTTGCTATTTACATTAGCTCCGTAGGTAATCACAATCCACAAAGCAATAATAGCAATGACTAGGCAACTGATGAGTTTTTCTGCATGTCAATCTTTCAGTTTTAAAAACTGTTAGTTTCCCTAAAATTCAGTTCACAATTTCACATATACATGCATGAATTGAACTAACTCAGATCTTATGGTTGTGTATCATGTAGTGGTAATTATTGCATAGTCAAATTGGTTTACGCTCTTTCTCTTTCTTAAAGGAAAAAGAAGTCAAATAGTTCTGGTTGTCTGAAATCTCGGTTTTGCCATAATGTGGGTTTTCTCATGGATTTTCAGCAGCATGGTAAGACTAATACAATATGTGATTACATTGGTGGAAAATGACCTTTGGAGAGCCTTGTCATGAAAGATGATGTTGGAATTTCAGTGACATGTTGGGTTGGATTTGAACATGAGTAGCCTTAATTCAATTTTATACTCTTTATTGCTGTTTTTTTCTTGCCTGGAATATATTGGGTTAATAATTTTACAGAACTATTTGTTGGTTTCCTTTGCAGGAGTTAAAGGTGCAAAACTGATACTTAAATGTAATTCCATTTGGCAGGAAAAAGTTGAAGCTCAAAATTGCAAGAAATGCTTACTATAAACATGTTGTAAACATTGTGTGATCAAGAGTCTTGCATGATTTATGTTTATTTAGTTAGTGAATGGAGTTCCTGCAGTTAAAAAAGATTGTGTGTTATTTCCGACTTAGTGTTGAGCCTTTGTTCTTCTACTATGTTGCTATTTTTAATATTTGTTATGACAGTATTAAGTATGAGGTAATTTTTGAATACATATTCTTCCATTGTTACGGTTATTCCTTATTTAATCTGTGAAAAATAATCATCATTTATTGTTTTCATGTGTATCTCTTAGATGAAGTCGTAGCAACGCACGGGCCCTATAACTAGTATAATTTAATCCAAATGTTGGCTTCTAGGGGATTTTGGTTAGTGTCTAAGTTTCCTCCTTTTCTATCAGCCTCTTGGGAGTTCTAGGTGGGAAAACACATTACCCTTGCTTCAACCTCACCCACATAACCATTTGAAGGGTCTTTTTGTAATTTAGCCTATACAATGCATCCGCCATCTATTGTCTAGGAATCCAAACATATTAGATTATTCTATCAAAATCTAGACTGTCAAAATTACTACTCTCTCCATCCCATATGAGATGACAGATTAGAATCTCTCACGACCACCAACGTTGAACCCAAAAGTCCAAAATTTCCATCAAGATGTATAGATAGTGATATATTGGAGTATTGGGGAAAGAGAAAAAGTATATTAGAAAAAGGAGAAAGGTGCAATAGGAAGCTTGAATGTCAAGTATTTAAGGACAAAATTTGCATACTATAAGATCATCTATTTTGGACAGATGCAGTATCTACTCTTTGGATTCTTATAATCCAAACAAGGCCATATCTTATGGGTGTAAGGTTTTTTGACACGGGTATAGATATGGTGAAATTTGAACTCTTATATTGTTCTTTAATTTTTTGTGCAGGTGTGGCATCCACTGCATTGAGTATAGGTCCACCCCTGTCATGAAATGTCCCGACTAGTAATCTAGTGATCATTGGTGTCCCCGAAGTGATTAGCAAAATGAGAAATATTGAAGATCAGCTCATTAGGCTATTTGATCGCTATAGAGTAGAATCCCTTTAAGTTCTCGATTTGATGTGGGTATTCATGTTTTTAGGTTTATCTTAGTATTTAGTGGAACTAAGCTTTTAGTAATAGATGATATTTTTTTCGGGGAATCATAGATGACATGCTCATAGACAACAAAGTACATGTGGTCATTTCTGAAATCTGTTAGCTCAGCATTTTGGATGTACTTATATGGATTAGTTTATGTGCATGTGATTATAGAAATAAGTGTTCTCCACGCATGTTTTGCTCAAATGAAATAATTTGAAGGGAAAACAAAATGAATAATAATTTTCCTTGAAACCACGTGTTACACATCACAACCTTTTAGGCAATAGCCTGTTTAAACTGTTTAAAGTTTGTAATTGTGTAATCAGACACGTAGATCCTAATTAATATAGAAAAAATAAGAGGGTTCTTTCGCAAAACTGTCACTCCATTTGCCTTGCCTTCCGGTAAAGTAACGCAACTAAACGAGCTGACAGCAAAGCAAAAGCTTGAGGCTTTATCTAAAAAACGCGCCGTCGCCGTTTCTTCCCCCCTGTCAACCTTTTTTCTTTCAGATTTCACAAAATTCGGCCCGCGAGATCTTTAGTTCGAGACCCCGTGTGGATTAGTCGCTGTCACGATCGAGCCGGGGCGCCAATTGCGGTGGCCACCACCTCCAATCCACTCCCCGCAGTCGCCTCGCCGAGCTGTTCTTGCTCTGTCCTCTCTCAACTCCCAAGATTTGTTTCACATCCCCGATTCCTGAACCTCCGCAGCGCTTCTTGCTGAAAAGGAAATCGAGTTCTTCAGCTCTGGATCGGTAGAGAGGCTGTTCCTTTGCGGGCTCTGAGGTTGGAATCTTATTCTTCTTTCACTGTACAGCGTCTCTTCCTGCCTGGATCCAGAGGCATGTCATGATGTGACTCCGTTTGGGGATTAGAGTTGTTTCTTTCGTCCTGTTATTTGGGATTTGCTTGCAGATCCAGTTTTGGATACTGTGCCTTGAATCATGAGCTTGTTTCATTCGTTCCCACTTGTCCCCTTGCTTTGTCTTGACACAAGTGTTCTACTCCTTGGGATTTTCCTGCAGGTTCAGGTCTCGTTCTTGATTTGTCTCATCGAAACATCAGTTGGGCTGCAGGCTTAGAGCTGGAAGGAATAATTTGACTAGAGACATGGGGCAGTGTTGCAGCAGAGCTACGGCCCCGGACTCTGGACGGGGAGGCACCAATGGTTATGGCTATTCTAACCAGGCAAAGCCAGCGCAAGCTCCTCCGAGTTACAGCACTCCTCAGCAGCCGGCCGAGGTGAGGTACACGCCGCCGGCGATGAACGCTCCGGTAGTCCCACCTGTGGCTGCGCCACCGAAGCCCACGGGTGACACGATTCTTGGCAAGCAGTACGAGGACGTGCGCTCTGTCTACTCCCTAGGGAAGGAGCTTGGCCGGGGCCAGTTTGGGGTGACATACCTCTGCACAGAGATTGCCTCTGGTAGGCAGTACGCTTGCAAGTCCATCTCCAAGCGCAAGCTCACCAGCAAGGCAGACAGGGAGGACATTCGAAGGGAGATCCAGATCATGCAGCACCTGTCTGGACAGCCAAACATTGTTGAGTTCCGGGGAGCATATGAGGACAAGAGCAATGTCCATGTGGTGATGGAGCTCTGCGCTGGCGGGGAGCTCTTCGATCGCATCATTGCGAAGGGACACTACACAGAACGTGCAGCTGCTACAATCTGCAGAGCAGTTGTGAATGTTGTCAACATTTGCCACTTCATGGGTGTGATGCATCGTGATCTGAAACCTGAGAACTTCTTGCTTGCGACTAAGGAGGAGAATGCAATGCTCAAGGCCACTGATTTTGGGCTTTCTGTCTTCATTGAAGAAGGTAATGTGAATATTATGCTCTGTAGACACTTGGAGTTACATTGTTAGCTGAATATAAATAGCAGATAGACACATATTTCTTAACTTTGATCTGTTGAGGTTCATGGTTGGTTGTATTATCATATTTCTGAACGACTCTGCTAAGGCTAGTATTTCATATATAATCTCATTTTGGATTGTGGGAACATATGGTGCTTCATCCAAGCAATTGGGGAACCTTGAACCTGTGGATAATTCACGGCATTTTGGACATGTTCAGGCAATTTTTTTGTCCCTGCAAAGTGTATACTGTATAACATGCCATAATACTTTTAGTAACTTGAAAAGCTTTTGTTCCTGCCTATCTTCATAGAGAGCCAGCAAAAAACTGGTGATTTTTGCCATATTCACTTTGAGGGGAAAGCACTGAAAACTGCACAGCTTTTTCTATGTCAGTTAGGAGTTAGGGCCTGTTTGGATCCATTTGCTGGTTAAGCTCATAGCTAATGTTAACTAGCTAATAGCTCATAGCTAATATTAGCTAGCTAACTATTAACTATTAGCTGGTTTGACCAAACTAGTGAGACAGTTAATAGTTGGGTATTCAGCTAACAATTAGCTAGACTACGAGCTGGAGCCATTTGGATCCAAAGGAGCTAATTATTAGCAGCTGTTTCTATGTCAGTTAGTAGTGGGAAACCACTAGCAATGATAGCTCAATGGCTTTTTGTGTTTGACTGGTTTGAAGCCTAGTCACAGTTGCATTAAGATATGAAACTCTATATCATTTTATTACCCTCTTAGTGGCGATTCTTATATCTGAGATATATATTAATATTGTTGTGGATGGTAATAGCAACTGCAGATATATGAAAGTTGCTTATTGTTGGGAGGCAAACCATTCTTCTGTTTTTTTTCCTCATACATTTTCATCAGCCATCCCCAGTATATGTTTTTTTTCCTACTATGATTCCTAATCCAAGAGAACTTGCTGTCAGAAACTGTAGTAACTTGTTGGGGATTAATATCATTAGATTAGATCCTAAATTTCCCAATTTGGGGTCTCATTATCTCTGTACGGCATAACAGGAAAGATGTACAGGGACATTGTTGGAAGTGCTTATTATGTTGCTCCTGAAGTCCTTAGGCGGAGCTATGGAAAAGAGATAGATGTTTGGAGTGCAGGTGTTATTTTGTACATTCTTCTCAGTGGCGTGCCTCCATTTTGGGCTGGTATATTGACCTCTAAAAACCACGTCAACTTTTGAATTAATGTACATTATTAAGCAACAACATTGTCCTTTTTCTGGTTGTTTATCCTCTGTTTTTGCTGTGTAGAAACTGAAAAGGGGATATTTGATGCTATTCTGCATGAGGAGATTGACTTTGAAAGTCAACCTTGGCCATCAATTTCTGAAAGTGCTAAAGACTTGGTTAGAAAGATGTTGACACGAGATCCAAAGAAAAGACTGACTTCAGCTCAAGTTCTTCGTAAGCTTTGCAGTAATTAATAATTACAAATTTTAGAACTTCTAAATAACAATAATAATAATGTGTATTAAATGCTCGATCAGAACATCCATGGCTCAGAGAAGGTGGGGACGCATCTGATAAGCCTATCGACAGTGCTGTTCTTTCTAGAATGAAGCAGTTCAGAGCAATGAATAAGCTGAAAAAGATGGCCCTAAAGGTTATTGTCTTCATATTATTGCTTACTTGGCTAGTTTTTTTTCTTTCTCTAATGATTTTTAGCAAATATATGTGCAGGTTATTGCTTCAAACCTTAATGAGGAAGAGATCAAGGGGCTAAAGCAAATGTTCATGAACATGGACACAGACAATAGTGGCACAATCACATATGAAGAACTCAAAGCAGGATTAGCCAAACTTGGTTCAAAGCTGTCTGAAGCTGAAGTGAAGCAGTTGATGGAAGCTGTATGTTCTAATCTATAATCTATAATACAATACCATTAGTATCAGAATCATGTTCTTGGCTGACATGCTTACCTTTTGACCTATTCCAGGCTGATGTTGATGGGAATGGATCCATCGACTATGTTGAGTTCATCACTGCCACAATGCATAGACACAAGCTTGAAAGGGACGAGCATTTGTTTAAGGCATTCCAGTACTTCGATAAAGATAACAGCGGGTGAGTACTTCAAATTGATGTCTCAAATGCTAACATCCACACTTTTATCCCGTCAAAACATGTCTACACTATCGATTTATGTAAATAAATTTTTTTTTTTTAAAAAAAGACCCTGGGGGAATGACCTCCTTTTTGCATGAGTATCTAGGTTCACATTTATTGTCACCGACTTTCTTCCAAAGTCATGCATAAACTGTTTTTGTTTTCTCAAAAGCAGGAACTTTTTTAACATGGAGATTATGTTGATTTTATGCAGCTTCATCACAAGAGATGAACTGGAATCTGCTTTGATCGAGCATGAGATGGGTGACACGAGTACAATAAAGGAGATCATATCAGAAGTTGACACAGACAATGTAAGCAATTTTCTTTTCAGCTGTGTTTTGTTTATTCCTTTCATCTTCTTCATGTTGATCATTTACCTGACACTTCTTGATGTTGATCATTTACCTGACACAGGATGGGAGAATTAACTATGAGGAGTTTTGCGCAATGATGAGAGGAGGGATGCAGCAGCCAATGAGGCTCAAGTAGCCTGTTCCCTTAGTAGAAATTGTGTACCATTAGTTACTGTTCTTCACACTTTTTTTTCTTCATGTTTGGTACGTGGTAGCCGGATAAAGCTTACAATGGGCGTTGCTTTTGCATTGTTGAGAGATGATTGTGTATTTTTTTTTTTTTTTTTTGCTCGTGTTTGTTGCATTGTAGTATTTTGAACGTCCCTTCCTTTTGTAACTTTGTTTATGCAAGTACATCTAATAAAAAGTGCATTTACCTCTCACTTTGTACTGTTATAATCTAGCTTTCAGCTGGGTACTTGTAGTTAGTAATAGGAAAAAGGTCTATTTTCAATTACGTAACCAAGATTCCTTACTCATATATGTATACAATGTGTATGATATTTGATTATATATTCAAAAAATAAATTAGACTATATTACCACAAAATATATTATTTATAGTTACAATAAGGCCAATATAGCATGAAATAAGATACAACTTTACACAATTTTTATGCGCCAGGAGCCTATTTGGATGCAATTTTTTTCAGAGAATACTGTAGTTTCTGCCATAGTATTGACAAATAAGAACATCATTAAGAACCTCTTAAGGTCTTGTTTAGATATAGTTGGATTGGCATCAATTCACATGTATTAGTGTATATTGAGGTGGATCCGACAACATCCAAACACACTCTTAGAGTGGAAATCAAAGTGCATCAAATCCACGGTATTTCTTGTGCGTGTGATTCTTGTGGTCAGCTTGGTTAAAAATCAAGGTAGAATGTGACAAGTCTTTTTTTTTAATAGAACTGCTCCGTCTCTCTTATCAAAACTATGACATCGTTCTCTCACCTCCCCTGCCTTCCTGCTGCGCAACCACGCCCAGGTCTCGCCTGTCAAACTATGCTATACCATTGTCCCCTCCCTTCCCTTCCATTGATACTAGGGCAGTACACCGGGCATGTTCTCTAGCCGCCGTCGACGTGCATCGCCGCCCCTCGGCATTGTTTTACAATAGATTTATTACCGTGGTCCGTGGATGTGGTCAGTAAATACGTTCGGTTAATGTTTATAATGTGCCCAGATATTCGATCAGATACATGTCTTCCTTCTCAAAACAGAATGGACCTCTCGTCAAAAAAAAAAGTGGGCCTTGTTATGCAATTTTAGACTCCCCCTGACTTTCCTGCTTCATGGAGGAACCGGTGCAGCGGTGACAAGAGAAAAGGGGTGGACACTCTCTTTGCTCTAGTGGCTTAGGAGTTGTGGAAGAAACATAAGGTAAGATGCTTCTGTATTTTTTTTATTTTATTATTATTATTATTATTTTGCAACGACGCTTCCACGATGGCCCAAGTGCTAACCATCATCAAGCACATCGCTATCAATGGGTTGAAACAAGGGCGTGCAAACTCGGTTGTCTTGTTCGTGAGTAATAGCCCATGTATCTTTGCTAGGGAGAACGCGCATAATGCAATTCTTTTTACCTCCCTAGCATGCCAGGACCGCTGTGTAAAAACCTTTCGTCCTAATATAAGAAGATAAGCAAAGCCTTTTGCGTATTCAAGAAAAAAAAAACTAGCCTTAATCACTGAATTAATGCAAAACTACCTGTCGTTCTGTGCCATTAGCCAATGCAAAAGCTGGTAATAAAAATGTTCAGACAACGTACTAAATTATCTTATGTAAGAAAAAAGATACATAAAATACTCGGCACACGAACATAACTTTATTGTAGCTATGCAGTTCCGAATTGTTGTCAGGAACCTGAACATGCTTACAAGCTCACAACAGAGGCTCCATGATGACTAGTGGAGTAATGGAACACACTGGGGGAATAAAACAAAACCGGAGCAAACTGTTGAGCATTACATTCTGCAATGACATATATGTGCATCCAACTATCCAAGAATCCCAGGCCTGGCAGCGCAGAAGTATTCTCTGAAGGCATCTGCTTTGTTAGATTTGTCTGCATCTAACATCAACTACAAGGTGACGAATATGCGGCCCGTACCATTTGACACGTTCAACATGCTCCACTGACACGTTCCAAGATAGTCCTACGACACAAAATGGCATAAGAATGGAATTTGAACTCTTGGAAAGCAAAAATAAATGCATCCAACAGATCAAAGCATAAATGCACCATTTTTACCATGGTTTTTGGCGATATTATTGATGGATTCAACAACATCGTCCAACCAGCGTGTCTCATCAGAATCGTTGACATTCCCGTGTATATGCAGTACGCCCCCCTCAACCCTACACATAGTAGTAGAGTAAAATGTTAATATCAGAGGTTTTTGTGGATCTAGGATCCAGCAAATTGACAAAATTCCAACATCACATTCAAACATTATAGAGAACTTGTTTCCAAGTGAGACCCACACATTCCATCAAGCAGCCCAACGTGTTCCATGCCCTACACAGTACACACTGAAAGCACCACCACCATGCAGGCATTTCACTTTTTCAATGTGTCAGACAACCAAATTTGGCAGCATGTAAATGGAAGGATTGGAACGACGATCTCCAGCAACTCCAGTTTAGCCATAACAGGAGAGATGATACTTCAGCATGAGTCAGAGGATGACAGCAATAAAATGATCTTTCCGCATGAAATGAACTTTAATCAGGGAACCTTTAGCATCCCAGATTTTGGCGGGTGTGCCTCGAATACGCTCTGCTAAAGCCTAAACTCAACTGCGCTCTGTTGGTTCAACAAAGCAGGGAAAACCTTTTCTCTAAAACAGAATTGGCAGGATGTCTTTGGGGATATATCAGAATAGCACTACTAAGATCAATATGTTGATAAGCAGAGTTTTAAAAGAACATTTAGAATATTCTGAAACAACATTTTGCTGCTGTAGTGTACACCTTTGCGACTAAGGTTGCAGGGATATCAAACCCTGGATGTGGTTGGTGATTAGATAGAGAAAGGAAGAAGGATGCACATTCCCAACGACTTCCAAAAGATGCACATTCCCAACTGACTCCCTAACACAACCAGACTCCTTAGTAAAACCAACTCAAACAATACTCATAAATCATTTTAATTACTGAAGGATGCAGCTCCTTGTGCAACAGAAATGAGAAACTTAGCAGGTCCAACTAGAGGAGGCCAAGACAGAGCTTACCTAGGAAGCTAAGCAGTTAGATTTCTCTCTATATAAAATCTTCTTTGAACACTACAAGAAACCTAGAATGAAATAAGCATAACTGAAACAACTCAGGTGGTGATGCAGACAGATCACCTTAAAGCTTCAACAGCAGTGACCCAGCTACATTCACTTGAAGGTAACAATCCAAGACAGACTCGATCAGCAACACCCTAATTCAAGTCCAGTACGAAAAAGATCAGCAGCCATCATAATTCATGTGTTAGAGCAAAAGATGAAATTTGTCCAGTACATACTTTGGGTGCAATCACCCGGTTATCTCCTTCAAGTATAATACATCGATCCTCCACACTGTTGTTACTAACATTGCGCCGAAGAGCCTCCAGAGCATGTGGATTCCATTCACATGCATAAACTAGCTTGGCATTAGCCCTGCAAGAGTAAGAGATTAAGAACAATAATTTTTTGGGGGGAATAAAATCAGAATCTCTGTGTTTGACCAAGGGCTATCAGAGAATGTACTTGACAAGAAACGGAAGAACAAAGTATCCAATTCCAGCAAACAAATCCATGACCACCTCATCTCTGCAGTTTAGCTGTCCCATGCGAAGTTTCTCTGAACGATTACCAGAAGAAAACATGCATTTTGTTGCATCGAGTGAATAGCAGATGCCGTTTTCATAATGGGTAACCCATCCATTATCACCCAGAAGTAGTTCCAGTGTACTCTCTCTTCTACCATTTGGCATGATTTTACCCTGCCATAAAAGGACAGATTGAATGAATCATATTGAAAAGGGCATCCCCAACAGAAATAAATGCTTGCTAGGGTAACCAAATGCGTGCCACAAGTCAAGTCACAAATCATAAGAATAAAAATACTTAACATGGAAATTCAATTGAGGACAGAAGACCACATGAACATACAAGGTATTGACTTCAAGAGTAATGGCAGCCCAAATAGATGTTCTAGGTTCACTAATAAAGAGTTCATCCAATACTTACTTGGCGTGCAAGACGACGTGCACCAAGTGACTTGGCAACTAGTGGCCAAAGTTCCTCGCTAACCGATTCCCAAAATGGATTCTTAAAACATGTCTTCGGAAGTATGACGATATCACCAAGTGTCTCCCACCTACACATCAGAATGATTTCTTAAGCAAGCAAGAGCAACTATAGTTGTAATGACAATAGATATTTTCATCAGAGAAACATACCTAGCTGGAAGCTGCTCCAACAACTGAGGGGGCATCCCTTTACTTTCTAGTAGAGAAGATACAAGTTCTTTCATGATGGTTTGAGGAGATTTGGAAGGCTTTCGGCTGATGGCTAGTTCATCTTTCATAAAGGAACCACTGTAAGATGACAAAATTTTTAATGCATTCTGAGGAGATAGGTTGTCTCTTACAATTTTCTTTTCAGTGAACACTAATGATTCCCCAGAGGTACATGAATCATCATGTGTCATCTTGATATGATCTTCAGCATTTAGGACACGGAAAGCTTCATTAATAGGAAACAGAACATGGCCATTATCATGACTGACTCGAACTTTTCTAGAAAGATCCAACCAACCAAACTTTTTCAGAATGTCCTTTGCTAATTTGGCATACATCTTTTCCAGTTGAAGAACCAGAGGGCTTGAATCCGTCAAACCACCAGAACAAGCATCTTGTGATTTTGTATCATGATCAGAGATGCCATTTTGCTCATCTCTTGGCAAGTCAACAGCAGATATTGCACCATGACTTTGAATTGTGCCATCTTTGTTCCTAACATATTTATTAAACATAGACTCCACTGAATGCAGATCAAGAATTATTGGCTGAGTAAATTTTGTTCCAAATGCATAACAAGATGCACCACCACCTAAAACAATAAGATCATCTTTAATTACAACCGATGAACTACGGACACAGAGGGACTGGCTAAGCAATGGAACAGAAACACAAAACCAGACTCGATGCTTTAAGTTCAGCAATGTAACTTCTTGGTTGTTTTCTGTAATAGGACAGCCACCAAGTATCCCAAGATAGTTTTTGTAGATGAACATGCAGTGTGAAAACCTAGGTGACGGAGATCCCCCAGTTGTGTTTTCCTTGTTCCACCTAAGTGTTGTTGTATCAAAACTGTAGAAGTCCTTCAGTGCCCGTTGGCCATCATGACCTCCGAACATGAATAGATTTGTACCACACGACACCATAGAATGTGAATGTCGAGCACATGGCCATTCACCTGAAGCAGCAAGTACACTCCATTGCATATTTTTTGTGTCCAATACATTCATACAAGAATATATGCCTTCGTTACTGAGTCCACCAAATACATAAATGTTTGAAGCTACTGCAGCAGCTGCATGTCGGTGCCTGCATAAAGAGAGACAGAGCATCCATAAAAGAACCAAGAACAGGCAAAGGGGCTAAACAATTTCATCTAAACAGTACCTTGGTTGGAACAGATCCCCAATGCACTCTGCTTTTGACCACGTATTCCCAGTGCTTTGCAAAACCCAGACATCATCAAGAATTTCTGAAGGGCCACCTCTACCTCCAATTAGATAAGTGCTAGTACCAACTGCAGTGACTGTATGCCCCATTCGTGGTGAAGGAGATGCTTTGGAGATCATTTCTGTCAACAAACCAGATTTGTGATCGAGCAGAAGGGAATAGTTTCTCCTTGCATGTCTTCCTGGTCCTCCAAAACCGCCAAAAGTTAGGACCTGCTGCTCTTCTCCAACAGTAAACACACAAGAAGCTTGGCCCCATAAGAAGAGCTTCTCAATTGGTTCACCACTAATCTTCAACATTGTGGAAGAGAGATGATTTTTGTTTTGTGACATCTTTTCCAGTGTTAATAATCTACATACAATAGAACAGAAAAGATGAAAACGGTTCAATAGAAGGTTCTGAGCTACTGGATTGTTATGTAAGAAGACTAAAAGTACAATTATCAGAATTATGTAATAACAGAGTAGACACCTAAATATGTGCAGGACAATCAATTCGTTAAATAGTGAAGGGAAATCATGGTTTAGTAAACACAAAATGATCACCTATCTGCTACAAGCAAAAGGAAAACTTTTTTTAATCAAAACCGGATAGAATTTAATTTCTCACTTAGTTCAGCTAATGTTCAACAAAAAGTTTCTTAAAACTAGTGTTCGCTTAAACGGACATCTGATCTGACTAATAGGCTGCGTAGTCCAACAAGGCTAAAAAAAGTTGACAACCTTTTAAGCATTTACCGGAACACTGCCTATAAAATTCACATATACAAACAACACGGATAATTAACAACCAAGTGGGTCCAACATGCCAAACTACCATGTACAGTGATGCACCTCTTTGAAGCAGCCAAATGACATCATATATCCATTTCAGTGCTCATCAAACCAACAACTTTACATGATAAATCTAAGAAAAAAAAAATGAAAAGTAGGAACAAGATGAGAAAAAAAAGAGATAAGAGAACATGCCGTTTAGCATTACCAAAACCATGCTTGACACCCTCGCTCCATGCAGAGTCTTGATTTCCAAAATACTGTGCTTCTATTGAACCTGTATCATCATCATCACAACTACGTCCACCATTTCTCCTTTTTGTAACTAAGTACTCATCATTTGTTTTGCCACATTTATCTAATGGTAGCTTAACTTCAGGACCCACAGAAGCCTCATAATCAGCAGACTGACCACCACTTCCATTACAGTTGTTTGACAACCCCGATGAGTATGACAAACCCTAGCAATTTGATCAGAACCAACATGTTAAAAGAGAAAAAAATGACGAAATAGTAATAATAGAGGTCATTCAGGCACTAAATCAACTAAATTATTGCAGGATGTTCGAACATATTTGTAAATGAATTGGTGGGCAAAGTAATTTTTTTGAGAACACACAGATGTTCAGGGCGTATATACTATGGATAAATGAAGACAAACTTACACCCTTTGATCTTTTCAAAATGACGCTGACTAGTTCAGTTTTGAACTACCAGTGTCAATCTGACAAGTAATAGTAAATCAAGTAACTATTGTCATCTGCTTGAAAAATCTTGCTCAGCTCATTAAGTAGTTTTATATAGATTATTATCTCTTAAAGAAATACTTAGTTTACTCTCCACCCCAGATTAATGAACATTCGGCAGAAACATTTTTGGACTTACACAATATCCCAAGTTTCTAAACATGTATCGGACACACTCCGGAGAAACAACAAGTTCTTGTTTTTTTTTTTTTGACAATAGAGAAACAACAAGTTGGAATACAGTAAGACAAACATAGTTCAATACCTTAGTCTGCAAGAGATCCAGAAATCCATCCATTCGCCTTTTATTTGCTTCCATTTTACTGTTGGCAATTCTAACAAGGTATAGGACATACTCCGGAGAAACAACAAGTTCGTCAATCTGCCCCAGTGGCACTTCCATGCGAATTGAGCATCTTATTGCTACCATTGCACGTTTCTGCAAGTTTGTGATACCTGAAAACCAGATTAATCAATTTTAAACAAACTTAATCTCATATTCCTTTAAATAAGGACAAGAAACATCATATCAAAACTCAGCAATACACATTACAATCCAATGAATCCATCTCCCAACGTACAAACTTTCACTTATGAGTCAATTTACTCACCTGATTCCCGGAACCCTGCACCGATCGCGGCAGCGACGAGCGCCGCAGCTGCAGCAGCGTCCCTGCACTCCACCGCCACGATCATCGGCTCGAACCTGAAGACCAGCTCGTCTCCCGCCCCTCCCGACCCGCTCCCGCCAAACAGCTGCTCCACCACGGCTTCCGGATCGGCGGGGTCGTGCGATACGTATACCCACCCCCCGCCCCGTGCCTTCTTCTTCGGCTTGGCGGCGCCCTCGCCCCGGCCCTCATGCGGCGGCGGAGGCTGTGCGAGGACGGAGACGCGGCCAGAGCAGGAGGAGGTGGTGAAGAGGTCCGGGTGGGAGTTGAGGGCGTCGAGGAGCGGGGCGATGGGGGCATCGACGCCGCCCTTCGGGGACTTGTCCGGCGTCGGCGAGGAGAGCGCAGCCAGCGCCGCCGCCTTCCGGCGACCGAAATCCATGTGACCGGGAGAGGCTGCCTTTCGCGGGGAGATTTCGCTAGGGTTTGGGTTGGGCTTTTGCGAGGTTTTGGTGCAGTGGAGAACTTTGGAGATTGGGCCTTTCATATGAGCCCATGCAAGAGATGGTACTCGCTCCAATAGTAATATACTAGAAATGCACGCGGCGTTGCCGCTTAGGGCCTGTATTTCATTGTCATAGTTGGAAATTATCATTTGTGGGTGATTGTATATGTTAAGCATGGTTTTTTAATTTTACTGTTTATATTTTTTGAGTCCTATAAAGATTGATCAAAACTCTCTTTCTTTTTTTTAGAGGCTGTGAATATCACATAGGATCCACAAACCAAATTTTACAATTTTAAGATTAATATTTTAATGTGTAGAATTCATGGAAGTTTCATTTATTAATTAAAAGAGGTTATTCTAAATCAATCCAAATTTCTTTATTTTACAAGTTTCATATTTTTTTCTATATAGAGTATATCATGAAGAGGCTACGTAAAAAATTTTATGATTTTAGGAGTTGTAATTTTTTGTATGAAATAAACAAAATCAGCATATCATAGGAAATAATAAAAGACACAAAAAGGAGAAGACTATTTGAAATTTGAATCCGCCAAATCCTCGTTTTTTTCGCGTAGTTGTCATGGTATGTATTTTGAATAACTATATTGTTTAAGTAAGATATTATCTTAGGTATCGGAAGGAAATTTTTTTTGCTATATTTATTGTAGAGAAAGAAATGTTTGAAGTATTTTTTAAGAGGGAGGAGCATTTATGAGTAAATAGGAGTTTTTTGTAATAACGAATAATTTTATTTTATAAGTGGTATAGATATGGTATGTTTAAAATTTCATAGCAATTTGAATAAATAAACCGACTCTATTAAATATTTTCAAAAAAGCGTAGATAAATCTATATCTATATTTTTAGCAATAAAATTAGAATAGAACATGCATGCGATGTTATGTGTTTAGATTGTAGTACTCGTTGTGTAGAGTACAACAAACTTGGTTTGGTATTTTTCTGATTTTTATTTGATTTGTTATGATTTTAATAAAATTTCAGCCGGTTTATACAAATAATAAATTCAGCAAAATAGAAAAACGGAGTTGGGCCGTATTTAGCCCACCGAGCCCCCAATATCGGCCACAAAAAAGGGCCCAATCGGGGTGAATCCGGCCCAGGGAAAGGCCCATTCATGGGGAGTGGCCTGGCTGGACCGCGGGTTCATTTGCCTAAAGCTGGAGGGCTTTTTGCAAGATTTTTGTGAGAGGAGCCTGAACTGCGGGTTCTATTATAAAAAGCTCGAGTACTTTTTGCAAAATGACCCGAGACAAGCCCGATCTGGGCCGTCGGCCCGGCCGATCGGATGGTGGGAAAACCCAGCGACGTGGCCACTCTCACAGGCCTTCTTTTGTTGCAGCTTTCGTAGTATAGAGATATTATTACTTTTTTGTCCCGGAACTGATCATTATATCTATTATCTATTACCTAATCTCTTATCTAAACTATTTTATTATCTATTATCTTATCTATAACTTCTATAATTTTAACCCTCACTAAGTAATTCTCCGACTTCGATTGATCGAGACTTTAAAAGTGATGTCGGGGTGACATCCTTAGCGACCGAGGAACGGAAACTGTTCTCATGTTCCACATTTCGGAAACATTTCCGTTCAGGAACGTGAATGTTCCCGTTCCCACGTGTCAAATAACATCCCAAGTTCCCATTTCCATTTCCGTTCCAAAACGGGGAATGGGAATATGGTCGCTAAGGAGTTACCTCCACTAAGGCTCATTTATCTTCCATTAGTCTTTTTCTTTTGAAATAGAAAAAAGTCGTAGCGCTTAAACCAAGTATCGTAATTAAAATCCAATTGCACCATGGTATTCCTCGCAATAAACTCTTCAAAACAAGACCCCGCATGGATACATTTCGATAATTTAAACTTTAAGCAAAAACCCATCTGTAAGAAAAACCTAGCAAAACTACATGTCACATGAATTACATGTGATCCTTTAAAATATGCATAATTTTATGAAGAAAAACTCCTATAATTTTGGAAGGAGATGACCCTCGGTTATAGTAGGGGGGGGGGTCGGGTAGATGCGATTTGGGTGATGGCGGTTCAAATAATCTATACCATATATGTCAATGGATACAACCTTCATGAATTGACCTACTACACACATATATGTATCTACTAATTCATAGTTTCGACCATTATAAACTCTTTATATTTCTACTTCATATCTGAAAGAACGCATCGGGGCATTCTACTAGTTTAAATTAGAATATGAACAGAGACTTTTAATATTCACGAAGTTAGTTAGGAGATGTCATACAAAAAAAATAGTACAAAAAAGGGAGAAATTTTATCTTTTTATTATTAGGTAATAGATTATGGTCAACTGTAGCAAAGCACGGGCATTTTTTCTAGTTATGTCTAGAAAAGGTAAATTTTACAAATTTTAACCATAATTATTCAAAAAACTTGTCTTAATATATTTGTATTGAAAGTGTCTTTGAAATAATATCTATCCTTAAGCAAATAGCAACATATATAGTAAGAAAACTTAACGGTCAAAATATACTTTACAACATATATGACATGAAGTAATATTTGGGGTGATTTATTTCAATACAGTGACACACGTGGTAAAGAATCTACTACTAAAAAAAAAAAAAAAAATACTGGTAGTCAAATGCTTTGAAGACTTTATTATGACCTGTCTGGACGCTAGTAACTCTTTGAAAAATTTACAAAGACAAACCGGCTGGTTTGGTGTGAGAGAAAAATACTGTTGGAACGGCTGATAAGTCCGGTTGATAAGACAAGCGAACATGGCACCCCCATGAGAATTACTGGGAGAAAAATTCACCAAACTCAGACGAGCCTTAACGTCCAGAACCTCCACTCTGATGCAGGGTGCAGAGTACAGTGATCTATTTCTGCCAATCCAATTACAGCACACAGTTGCCAATACTACAAT
>JADLZL010007954.1:0-66002 GCA_015844335.1 Chrysopogon serrulatus
CCTGTTTCCTGCATCTGCTCTCTCTTACACGGGCCATGATGTGTGCTCATTAAGTCTGGCCCAACAAAAACAGAAGTCATTTGTGTTTCTGCAGAGCCTCGTTCAAGAAGCGTTTTGTATACGAGCAGCCTGGCTCTAGTATCGATAAATGTATGCATGTGGTCGTCAGACCAATCCAATATATCCTAAACCCGGCCTGTTTATATGAGCTATGGGTTTTAAAGAAAACATCATTGAGATATAACTTTTAAAAAACCAGCTCTGTCTAAAAAATCATTTTCGAGATTGATTGGCACAACAGCAAAGAGAACTACAATTCCAACTGGATCCAACGTTCTAGCGCCTCATTCTCGACATCCTTGCATTACGAAATTTCCTCCTTGCCCTAACTTGAACTTGGCTTAAACAAAAATGGCCGGACTTTCTAATGATAACACTGGCACGGCTGGATCGACATGAACTTCTATTAGGACAGCAACCGGCTCGTTTGGAGTCCCAAGAAAGTAAACTGGCTAACCCTCTATTGCTTTCAATTAATAAAGAACAAGAGACGATTTTTTTTTTTTTTTGCTTCCATTGAGCCAGATACAGATACCGGAAAGATCAAGATGGATACTCACTTTACTGCCTATAATCTCACGAACCTTTATACATCCCCATGGAAAAAGCAAAACATCATTAGATTACATAGATGGCTTTGATTGGCTTCTAGAAAAATATCGAGCATATCCATAATATATAGCTCTCAACCCTCTCTCACTAACAAGAAGGTCCCGCTTGTCAGCTTTTTCCTCCTCCCATTGGACAAACTATGAAGCCACGAAGGGCCACCAACGAGTGGCTTGGGCCCGCCTAAGTCGGGGCTTGCCATGCCCTGCCAACCCTGCCCGCACCGCTCTTGGGGCTGCCCGTGGCGCTTGCCAAGGCTGGCCGCGCCACCCACTAGCGCTCCTCCGCGCCCGGAGCGGTGTTGGGCTAGGCTAAGGCTGAGGATGTCCGGATAGAGCAGAGGCCCATGCATCGTCGGGGATGGGTAGAGCCCTCGCGTCATCGCTGGGGATAGGGTAGAGAGGCCTATGACGGCTGCCAGGGATGGGAAAGTGCCTCGCACCAACCACTAGGATACGCAGGAGCTCGCTCTGGCCGTCGAGGATGAGGAAGAAGCTCTCACCGACCGCAAAAGATGGGGAAGAAGCTCGCGCCGATCGGAACTAGGACCTCGAGCGGCCGGTCTAAGGCTTCTGCGCCGCCCACGCCATCATGTGAACCCATGACTTCTATATTTTTGGCATCAGACAAGAATAGAAGAAAATAGATGAAACGGTATGTTACATGACTATTGGTAAGTGGGTAATTTTTTTGCATTAAAAACAGTTAAAAGCAAGGTGTGAGGCGCTTTCAATTTTGTACTCCCTCCGTTCTAGAAAATATACAATTCAGCACAATAGCATGTTTTAGTGTATCAAGTTTAACTAATTATAGATAAAAAACTATAAACATTTGTAATGTCAAATAAACACCAATAAATTATTTAAAAATGTACTTTTTATAATAAATTAATTTAAAGCCATAAATACAAATACTATTTGCTAGAAACTTGATCAAACGTGGACTACTTTATCTAGCACACAACCCATAGTTGCATGTTTTCTGAAATGGAGGGAGTACTAAAACAAAGATGCTTTTTAACTAAAGCAACTATGGCTTTTGAACCCTTTGATTGTTTTTGGCTTTTGCAAAAGCTAAAGCAAGTTCAAAAGCCCAACCAAAGGAGGCCTAAAAGTCACAACGCTAGAAACTCGGCGCCAAGCTTGCTTCAAGTTCCACTTGCTAAATGGTCTCTTCTATCTTCTCTTGAATATCCAATTTGAACATAGGAAGCCATATTTTTAGCATTCTCTCCATACTTCTCCTTGAAAACATAAACAATTCCATAATTTCCAAAAAACTAGAGAACATTAGATGAAACAATATTTGCAAACTAATGCTTTTTATTAGCTATCCACAATGAAAGCATCTAGGCCTCTAGTGGGTTTTGGTGATTAATAACAATGCAAGATTATTGTGACTAACGTGTATTATGTAGAAACTATTTGAGTTAGGTTACGATAATGGTGATTGATTGGACGATCAATAGTATTCATGCCTCGATGATCAAAATCATTTTCTAATTTCAGAGGATAGACTATAAGGTTAAGAAAAGCTAGTTCTAAGTGTCATTTAGAGTTCGAGAGACACTTAAAGTAGTTAGAGCTTTATTTTTATCTTTAGCCATACTATTAAGGGGGTATGAATGGGTAGCTTGACCTAGGTGAGTCTAGTGAGTTAGGTGTAGTGCACACTTGTTTCATTCTAGGCCTAGACAATGCTAGAGTTAGCCTAAAGATTAGTAGAATTAAAGTCGCGAAAAGATCATAAACACAGAAGTGAAATAAGCCATTTTGGCTCGACCGGACGCTAGCACAAACCTGACCGGATATGTCCGTGTCGGTGTATGTGGGGTGTCAAATTGACCGGACTCTGCCTCTAGCAGCTGACGGAAGCATTCGATGCCACCAGTCTCTGATCAACAATAGATCAGACACTAGTCAACCGGACGCTGGTCAACGACCAGACGCTGGGGCCAGGGCGTTCGGTCACTGTCCTGAGAGGTCTAGAAAAGATTTTTATTGACTAGACATGTCCGATCATGATGGACTAGACTCGACGATAGCATCCGGTCAGGCTAACGTCCAACAAGTACATGTAGCCGTTGACTACTGATTGGATGCATCCAGTCACCCTTCGTGTGGAGGATTGTGTATGGGGGGGTATTTATACTCCACACCCCATTCAATTGAGATCTCTTGCTTATTTCAACAGCTGAAGAACACCTTACGAGTGCTTAAGAGTGCAAGAGTTCTAGTGAGGTTGAGAGATTTGCTAATCCATTGCTTAGGATCTTATTAGTGAAAGAGAATAGCAACTGTACATCCACTTATCTCATTAGGCTTGTCATGGTCATCAAGTGAGAGTTCATGCTTGTTACTCTTAGTGATCGATATCACCTAGACGTCTTGGTGGCGATTGGGAGCTTGGTGATCATCTGGTGGAGCTTGTGGATGATCCAACTCATGGTCACTATGTCGGAGTGACGAGGAATCAGCCCATAGAGAGCACTTGGTCCTTGCAAGGATAAGGGAGAGCTATACCCTAGCACGAGTGCTCTAATGAGGACTAGTGGAGAGTGTCGATTCTCCGATATCTCAACGTAAAACATTGTCGTGTTTCTCTTTCTCTCTTTACTTTGAGTATTTACCTTTTTGTAATTACTTCATGTCTTTACATACTTAGAATTGTCATGCTAGAGTAGGCTTAAGCTTAGGGATCTAAAATTTTATGTCGTAGAACTATAGAACACACATTTAGGCACTAGGGATGAAATAGGCTAGTGATAGGTTATTATTGACGAGAAAATTTAGAAAAACTGAATTCACCCTCCTCTTGAGCATCTTGATCCTTTTATATGGTATCAGAGCCGCATGCTTTTATTTTAGACTCAACCGCCTAGAGTAAAGATGTCCGGAGATGATGGACCCCATTCCATGTTTGATGAAGATGACTTATATCTTGAGGTCATAGACTATAAGCTTACCGAGCCGCCACTCAATGCTTTCCAAAACCTAAGGGCCCTGAAAAGCTTTCACTAGAGGAGGTGAACCATGAGAAGTGGAATCTAAAGGCCAAAAACATTCTCTTTAGGGGCCTTTGCAAAGTGGTGTTCAATCGGATCTAGAACCACAAAGATGTTCATAAGCTATGGACAAACATTACTATGCTCCATGAGGAACTAAGAGTGAGCGTGAGGAAATTAAAAGGTCCTAAATGGCTAGAGGGGGTGAATAGCCTAATTAAAAATCTACAAAAAATGCTAGAGGAAGAGATTAGTATAACAAATGACGTAAATGCGGTTTGCTCGAGCTGTACTTGTTAGACAAGCCACCTATTGATAATTCTAGTGAGTTTATGATCTCTATTTGCCACACAAAAGCTAATTTGCTAGTTTACACCTAGGTGATCAAGCTAGAGAGCTAAACTATACTAATGCTATCACTAGAACAAGAATAAAAGAATGTAATACAAGAGATAGTGTGATTGTTACCAATGCCGGGCAAGAGATAAATGTGTCAATCATAATATGAACACCAAGAATACCAAGGGAGACAATATGACACAATGATTTTTCTTCTAAGGTTCACGTGTTTGCCGGCACGCTAGTCCCCGTTGTGTCAACCACCACTTGGTGTTACGTGCACTAATAGGCCTCAATGCCTAACCCTCCATGGGTGCCGCTAGCAACTACCCACAAGTGAGATAACTCAATGACACAAGCAATTTACTACAATCACCTTTCGTAAATCTCCCATGGGGAATAGGCGCAAGAACCCCTCACAAATCACTAGGAGCCGACCACGAACAATCACCAACACGTGCCGGACCTCCACCACAGCTCCAAGCCATCTAGGTGGCGGCAACCACCAAGAGTAACAAGCAATCCCGCTGCTCAACGATCTCTAGTGCCACTAGATGCTCAAACTCTAAGTAAATGTACTAAGATCACTCCCAATCTCACTATGGATGCACAATCAAGGAAGAGAATGATTAGGAGAGGTTTACTTTAGCTCACAAGGATGTGTCACCAATGAAAATGTCCAAGAGGGTGAGCTATAGAGCCAGCCAACAAGCTTATAAGAGGGACAAGCCCTCATTCAACCGTTACCCTGCGTTGTCCCTGACCGGACGCTCAAAACAAGGTGACCCGGACGCATTCGGTCCAGCGTCCGGTCGCCTATAAACGTTCACGTGTACTAGCCGTTTGAAATACAACATTCGTGCCCAACGACTACCTCTCCCTCGTGCGTTGTCAGACCGGCATCGGACGTCTTGTGCAACCACTGGACGCGCCAATAGTGGCATCCATTCGCTACCCAGAGAGCATCCAGAACGTGCAAAACTCGATCGGACGCGTCTGGTCCAGGGTGACCGGACGCACCGAGCGTATGTTCGCCTTCTTCCTGCGCTGCAGGGTCGACACCGACGACGTCAAGATCGACCGGACACGGCACCGGAGTGTCCGGTTGTCCCTTAGCGACCAGCATCCAGTCGATTCCAGAGAGCTCCTGAGAGCCCTCAGAATGACCGGACGCGTCCGCAGCAACTCCAGCGGACGCGCGCACCTTTACCAAAGGACCGGACGCGTCCGGTCACTGCAATCAGCCCCGAAAACTTCTAAATCCTGCCTTGCAAGCTCGATAGGATTCAGAAGTGCATGTGTGTTAGCATTTTCAAATCATTTTCCAAGGGATTTGTTAGCTCTCACTAGGTCCTAATGCATATGTATGGAATAAGAACACCTAGTGGCACTTGATAACCGCTTTTGCATTAAGATCACCCTTCTTAATAGTACGGCTATCTATCCTAAACACACTCACACACCCTCTATGGTGTCTTGAGTGCCAAAATAAAATGGGCCTATCAAGTATACCTTTGCCTTGAGCCTATTTTATTTTTCTCTTTCTTCTTTTCCAAGTTAGAGCACTTGATCACCATCTTTTGGTATCCACCACCATCACCATGATGTCCTCTAAGTCTCCTTCACTTGGCATGGACCATCCTTTTTTTTGCTACACACACTTAGCGATAAAGAATTAGTCCAAAGGTTTCATCAATTATCCAAAACCAAACTAGGGCTTTCAGGAATGCTATCATCTTGTCATACAAAAGCTTAATTCATGCCATTATAGAGGAGCTCAATGGACTTGGACTCACACAAATTTCACCATCCGATGTTGTGAGATCTTGTGTGTCCTTTCAATTGATAAGTATGGTCACATCATCACCATACTCCACCAAGGTTATCTTTCCACCGCTACTCCAACTCACTTCTTAGAGAAGATCAATGCATATGAGATGTACATGCACATCACTCTACAACAAAGCTCTTTTTCTCCACCAAGAAGAAAGACTAGGATTTAAGGTCAACCAAGAGAAGAAGAGTAAAGGCAAAGCAATTGAGATCGTTCTAGCAAGCTCAAGTGATGATACCAACATTGCTCTTATGGTGACGAAGACCACCAAGATGCTCAAAAAGCTCAACAAGAGCGGTGTCAAATTTGACTCAAAGAAGTTTTTCACTAGTAGCAAGAAAAAGCCTATCTTAGAGATG
Source organism: Chrysopogon serrulatus (assembly GCA_015844335.1). Classification (NCBI taxonomy): domain Eukaryota; kingdom Viridiplantae; phylum Streptophyta; class Magnoliopsida; order Poales; family Poaceae; genus Chrysopogon; species Chrysopogon serrulatus. The sequence continues at coordinate 6,206 of JADLZL010007954.1, forward strand.
GATTGCTACAATTATGGTGAACTTGGTCATTTTACTCATCAATATCCAAAGCCCAAGAAAGACAAGTATAAGAACAAGTACAAGAGCAAGAAAGATGACTCAAGTGATGATGATGAGAAGAAGAAAGACAAGCCATATAAGAAGGATGACAAAAAAACTTCTTCAAGAAGGGTGGCAAGGCTTATATTATGGGTGATTGGCTCACCGACATTAAATCATCAAGTGGTGAATCTTTTAATTATAATGATAATAAGAAAGAGGTGGCTGCTTTTGTGATTGGGACTTCACTACCTCCACCGCCATTACCGCCATCATCCTCTATACACCTAGCCACATGGCCAAGGGTGACAGAAAGGTACAAAACTCAACATGATAGTAGTGATGATGAGTGTGATAGTGATAGTGATAAGAAATTTAAAGCACCCACATATGATGAACTTGTCATTTTGCTCAATGATTACTCTAAAATCATTAGAAAGACGAGCTAAAAATAAAGCTAAAACTTGAGAATGAGCCTCTTCTTGCTAAATGTGACATAGCCTAAAAAGCTAGTGATAAGCTTAGAGAACAAAACAATATTTAGTCATCTATGCTCAAGGAGCTCAAACAATCCCTAAAAGAGTTTAGAGCAAAACATGATAGACTTAAGGGGATACAAAATGGGCTTAACACTAGATACAACTTGCGAAAAGAAGAGTACACCATTCTCAAAGTTAACCATGATAACTTTATGCTTTTAACCATGATGCTAGTAGTAATGTTGTTAAGATTGATATAGCCACATCATGTGATGACTTGATTGTTGAGAGCATTGAGCAAGGTTCTAGTGGCAAAAGCAAGCAAGTTGTTGTGGCCGAGTCCAATGATGACTATGTCAAGATCAAGAATGAAAATGCAAAGCTAAAATAAGATCTTAAGAATCTCTTAACCACCAACACCCTTGTCATAGTCATGAGTGCAACTATGAGATTGATCATGAAATTGAGATGCTTAAAGAATAAAACAAAAGGCTCAAGTTTGAGAAGAGTCACTCATTCACTTCTATGCAAGTTGATCATGATGTTGAGAAAGCTAAAAGAGGAGAACAAGCAACTTAGGTTGGAGAAGGATCACTTAAAAGTTGGTTTTCAAAAGTTCTTTCGAGACAACTATCTTCATAGTGAGCTACCCATGAACACCGTCATGAAGATGGATAGAAATAGTATTAGTTTCTTGACACATCAAGAGCAGAAAGTCAAAGCACAATAATAACACAAGTAAAAACCCAAGCCAAAGAGATTCTTTGAGTATGGACAGTCAAAACCTGATAACCTTTATTTTGTTGTTTCTCAGTTTGTAAAAAATTAAAATTAAAATTTAAAATGTTTTAGAAGTAGATATCCTTATCTAGATGGTTTTAAATAAAAAGGTTGTTAACTATAAAATTGTATAACATTTTAATATCTACAAATTTTATTTTGTTATTTCTCCATCCGAGGCTATTTAAAAAATTTAAATTTTAAATTTGAGATCTACAATTTTTGTTTTGGTGGTTTCTCCATCTTCAAAAAAAATTTAATTTTAGTACATAACTTTTACTATTCAATGTCCATTTGTAGGGCGTCTCTAGATCCAGCTGTCCTTATAAATTCATCTGTAGTGCACCTCTAGATCCAACCATCCCTATAAAGAGACAGCTGGATTGAAAACCATTTATAGAAACACTTTTAACCAAAAAAAGAGGCATTGCTACAAATCCTATCTACAGTAGTGCAGGTGTATGCAACAGAACTGGTACATGGTTTCTGGATTTGGACTCTCCTAATCAACCTATCAATAATTGGCCAAGACAACCAGGTGGCCAAGAGATCAGTCAAGATATCAATATATTAGTCACATGGGGTTAAACACGCGTCTGCATGGTCCATTGCAAGAACAGCAGTTATTTTCCAACATGGCCCGAGTTTTCTGTCTAGCAATTCCTGGAGTCCATTCAGGAAAGATCGTCAATGTTTGTCTAGGATTTTGCTGGTTGGCCTTCATGTTTAAGCTCCAAGACATACAGGCCCGAGAGACGATTTTATATAGGCTGCTGTACTGACTAGACCTGTCTGCCATTTCCAGAAATACTTTTAGCCTTCAGTCTCCAGTCAGCCTCCAGTCTCAGCAGTTATATTTGGATCCAGTCATCTAATCCGTCATCCAACAGTATAAATTTGGATGAGAAGGGAAATCATCTGAGTTAAATTTTTCCGATTTTCTAGAAATGAGCATTAAAATTTATGTTATCAAATTAATATCAATAGATTTACCATGGAATATAGTATGGAACATAGATGTTGTTGGATAAAAGTCAAAATTAAAAAATCCACTAGTTCTAGGAATCACTCTCCTTTTATCTAAGGATCAAGGGTTGGATTACAGGTCTTGGAGCTTGTTTCACTTCGATTTCTACGGGTCTGTGCTGTTTGTGAGGGACAAGGCCGACATTATGCCAATGAAGTTGGTCAACTGGAATCACATTGAGGACATGGTCATGATCAGGGCATTAAATGCTTGCAATGAGCACGGCATGATCATGGAGTTCTATGACTGGAACAAGACACACCACAATTGCAACAAGAACAGTAGCAAGGAATGTTACACAATTTGCACTATTTTTTTTCTTGATCACAGACATGCTCACATTTACATCGTCGCCCCGAAAATCTATTTTTTACATGAAGGCAAAGAACCTATCCTCTGATACCTATATAGTGCATATGTTGAATATATCATTTGCCTAGCAACAACTCCAGGTGTGAAACCTAAAATGCCTGCAACACAAATATAAACTACAATTCAGTAGTCATATAATGTTGCCCCAGAATCGTAAACAAAATTACACACTGTACTCAAGTCCGCTTACCTTCATCCTAAGGTGTTGCTTGTATCATACTATTAACACATATCAATAACACAATTTTCTACTGTTTTTAGCACAAACATAGAAGTTCACGTTTGTGCTGATCTTTTAACCAAATGATAGATCTTGGAAACTTCGGCCACTATTATTGCGAGGGGCATATGGCCTTGGTACCTTCCATCTCAATAATTCCTGAAATGTTGATCATGTGTTAGATTAATCAAGCAGTGTTACAGTACACATTCACTACATAGCAATATCCAGGATTGTTTAAACTACAAATTTACTTTGTTTGTGACAGCGAGCACTTAAAGATCAATTTACTTAAACTGAGAGAACAAAGAAATATACTTTAGATTTGATAAACAAACTGCAGAAGAAATTAGCATCCTGTATTATATGTTTGACCTCAGACACAAAGTTCAGCCATTCATGCTATTTCATTGGATATGTATGCCCTTACTGTGCACAAGGTTCTTCACATACCTTCAAAGAGTTTGGACCGTATGCTTTATAAGCTTTGTCAACTGAAGAGTAAATGATAGTTGCTTGATCTGAACCTCGATTACACTTGACCAAACGAACAACTTCCTTTGAATTTGAAGGTTTGGCTTTCAGGTACAAAATAAGCTTAGAAGGCAAGGAGCCTGGAGGATCTTTTTTCCCATGGGTCATCTCCACTGTTACCAGATCATCCCATAATACATCCCATATTACTGAGCAAGGATCCTTTGTAGGATTGAACTTACGCTGGGTCATCATTGGTAACTGAAACAAAGCATGCAAGCATGTGATTAAAATTGGACTGACAATTTTAAAGAATGGCAACAATAAGAGAAGCGTCTTACCTGAAGCAATAGTACTCTTCTGTGAGTGATTAAAAGAATCTTCCCTTTAGGAAGTAAAAAATGATCCTCATAAGCATCGGTAGACGCGAACTTTCCTCGGATTTTAAAAATATCAATTTGACCAAGGAATGTAGCGCATTCAGCTAGATGCAAAATAGCCTTCACATCAAAAGTTGAAAAATGACACCAAATCAGAGAGGTTTTCATAGTAAATTAAAACTCTGGCCTGGATAGATCACTAATTACCTGGCCAGTAGCTTTGTGCTCATCATAAGGATAGAGCAAACTGTCCCCACCAATAGCCCGAGGGAGACGCCTACGCAGCAACTGCTCCTCAGCCATTATCGCTGATGATATTTTCATTTTTACCGCATTGGCACCTTCAGTAGTTTTTGACAAAAGATCAAGAACTCCGCTAACTGGTTGTGCAGCTGCACCAATTATACCCTTTCCAACTCCTTGCATGAAACCTTCAACACCAGAAGATTTTGCACCCTCGATGGGCTTTGTCAATATGCCTGTGACACCTCTGAAGATGCCTTTTGCAAGAGCACCACCTCCATCTCTTATGACATCCCCAAAGTCTTCCACACCTTTGCTATCCTAGAAAAACAAATCAAAAGTTTTCAAAAAGAGAACAAATAAAAAGCATGGTGACTTATTTATGTACCCTGCATTTGGTATGCCAGATACATGCACAAGCATAGTAAAAGAAAGAATACAAGAAACAGGATTGAACCTGTCTCATCCGGCCCTGAATGAACTTCTTGTCCATAGACAGTGCAGCTATCCCCTTGCTCATGTTACTCAGAGCGCTACTCGCATTACCAAGAATGTCAACGCCGGAAAGTAGCTGAAGAGGTTGGCTAAGAAGATCTTTTTGAATGTTAGATATAGCAGCATTCATAAGTGCACTTTGCCGCATGCACAATTCCTCCCTGTATCTTTGAGCTATACGAACCTTGATGTGAAAATAGATACACATCAGTCTACAGATGGAAACTATATACTTGTATGGATGATGCAGATACATGAAATTTCATAGCAGCCCTACCGGCATATGCTCCATGTTGCCCAATGCAGTCATCAAGGATGACCAGAACCCAAGTACTCCCCTTGGCCTTTGGCTTGGGGACATTGCCATTGACACTCTAAATCGGATCTCGGAGATGTTCAGAAGCCTGTGAGAAAAAGATTTAGTAAAATCAATAGGGTAATAAAAAAGAACAAGCAACACCATATGGTCAGGTACCTACCCAATTTTCAGTATAGGGTCCACTGAAACAGCTGAAGGTTGATTGCTATATATCCTATCGATTTTTAGGTGTTGAATCATCTCATGGAGGCGCCAAATGATTGGTTCATGGATGTTAACAAAGAATACACAATTCTCAGGAACCTACAAAAGGCAAAAGAAAGCAGATAAAATGAAATAGACAGGTGAATGATGCCACAAAACTGAAATACAGGTTCATTCACATGATCACAGGACCATTTGTACATATTTTTTGTGTTCTTCATGTACAGTTTAATTTACTTAGCTGCTTCCCCTCCTGCTCTAGAGAAAATGAGTACGGTCTAAACCAACATTGGTTCATTCACATGATCAGAGGACCGTTTGTACAGATTTTACGCTCTCCATGTACAGTTTTGTATTTACTATATTAATATCTATATCCAGTAGCTGCTTCCCCTCTTGTTCGATAGAAAATGAGTACAGTCTATGTATAATCAACAGTCCAACAATGACTTGTTATCTCACCTGGACACCAACATATGGATACACACAAAAATCAAGAGAATTATTGGTCTGAACTGTCATGGAGAACTTGATAATGTAATCTGACTGATTTTCAATCTTTTGAGGGCAGAAAAGGACAGGCATAGGAACAAATGGCAATTGATTATCAACTTGAATCCAATGCATCCGCATTTTTAGCCTGCATGAAAAGAGGATATGTCAGAATACAAGCAGTGAGAAAAAATAGCCTAGTAAACAACCAAGTGTATTATTGTTACCGATTTACTCCAGAGCCCATTCCAGAAGAGTAGGCAAGTAATAGTTGCTGCACTGAGAGGTAAAGAACTTCCTCAGGCATATGGTCGATCACAGAAATACCAAGCTCCGTTAGTTCCAAGGTAACATGAAATTCACTATCCAGAACAGGAGAAGACTGCCCATAGTCGACCTCTGATGGCTGAAAGATTGGTGATAACATCCTTTCAATTATCTGTCCACGATTTCTATTATCTGGCAGCCAATCACTAACTTGAATAACATGCAATTTCCCCTCCTTCAAGACAGTGACACGTAAGGCCTTCTTAAGGGCACCTGAATTTGTCAGGGGCTGATGATCCATTATGACATCGATGTCATATGTCATGGAGTTCATAGGGTCAGTCCCATCAACTAAAACTTCCAATAGATGCCTTCTGCTGAGGTCCTCCCAAAAGAAGGAAGCTGATGAATTCGGAAGCAGATTACGCCACGAATGATCATCACCACCGACCTGCCGAAACCGTATAGGCAAGAACATGGAGCGATTCTCCACCCTGCTTGCATAGTTTTGATTTTCCTTAATTAAATGTTCAGTTTTTAAGTTGACTGTAAAGATGTGAATAAGTTGTACCTGTATGGGCTGGACCAGGAATCAAGCTGAAATACAACTTCATAGCGTGAACTTTTTGTTCCGCTTCTCACATTTACCCTGACAAAAGCTTGATCATGTCCTGTTGTACTGTTCATGAGCACACACATAACTCCATTAGCATTGATGCTAAAAGGTGTACTCCATTGGTATCCCTCCAGCCTCAACTGCAATTAAAAAATGGATTAAGAAAAATGTGGCGCAATAACAGTAACAAGTAAGCAAAGAAAGAACAGCAAGTTCAAACTAATAACCTTTAAAAGTTCACTTCCAAATTCTGATCGCCATTGAAATACTTTTGGAGGTTCATATGGTTGTAAGGGCTCCTCAGCCTCATCATGATATTCAGATAGAAAAATACTTCTTCCAATTCTATTGATAAGAAGTGCTCTTGGCAGTAAATTTACCACCTGCATTGTCAACAATTTCAGAAACGTTCAAGTATATATAACTGAATATAACAACACTTCATTATAAATCTTCTTAAGCATGGGATCATGGTTCAAATTACCAAAACCAAACCTATTATTTGCAAATAAGAGTATTACAACTGAGCTCTGATGGCTCAAAGAATGGTTAAACCTCATAACTGTTTGTGTTAGAACCCACTGAGAGAACCTCGAATCTGAACTTTCAGAAAGGGTAGATAAGCTAATGCAAAGCCATATCACTATCAATGGCATGAAAGGCAACGGAAGAGATGAATAAAAGGGGCTGTTTGCTTGGAATCCTGGCCTGGGAATACCAAGGCAGCTCAATCCAGTAAGACACATGGGATCACTGTCTGGGCCTGGAAAGTTTCCCAGTCCGCGAAGCAAACAAGCTTTAAATCATTTTCCAAGGGTTCTTAGTATTTGTGCTTCCAAATTTACCAAATGGGTCAAAATGCAGAGCAGATGTTTCCACATATAGCATAAACTACACAAATAACATACTAATAATGTATTGACATCTGAAAAACTCATAAAAGATATGCAATCAGAGCACAAAACATTAGTTGTGACTATAATCACTTTATATCCAGTTAACTTGTAAACTACAAACACTCAGATTCTTGTAACATGACTCAAACCTTTGTCCTGTCTGAAGCCATCTTCAATTGAACTGAGAACCAGTAATATGACCCATCAGAAGAAAATGCTTTGATATCAACATGCTCCTGAAGATGAATGGCATCATATATATTTTACAATGCTCAAAGATAAGCAATAGATCAAACATATAAATAACACATTGCATACCTTGTTCTCAAGCTCAAAAAGAGAGACTCCTATACTGTACTGTGTACAACCACCAACAGCCACAGATATTGCAACTCGAGCTGGACTGAAATTGTTATCCCTAGATTCAGAGCGCACACCTGCAGATCGGTTCAAGTAATCTTGTGGTGATAGCATCACACAATTTGTGCTACAATCTTCAATATCTTCCAGTATATGCATATTCCTCTGCGACATTGTTGCTCTTCTGACAAGAGACTTCGAAGAATATTTAAGGGAAAATTTTGAAGACTTAGCCACTCTACTTAGCGAATCTGGTCTGCTAAGTGAGTCTGCTTCTGAGCTTTCTGTGGTTTCCCCTTCTACAATGCGATAAGAGAGTGGAATTGACGAGTGGTTTTTTATCCAGTAAGGGACAAACAATCTCACCGTCTTTGGTGCAGCATCACTAGCACCTAGGTCATGCTCAACACTGATTCGTAGTCTCCTAATAATAACCCAAAAAAAATGAAACTATCAGAAATAACAAAAGCAGAAAAGCTAATGCACCAAAAATAATAATAAATACAAGCTCAAATGAGGCTGCTACATTAGGTGGAAGAGAGGAGTTTGAGCAGAACCAAAGGGGAAATGCTAGGCCATGACCACACAGCTCAAAATGAGAATCAACAGTTTAAAAAGGGAAACACACAGATGTTGATATGAATGTACTGAACTTTTGATGCTCTCAAAATGCAAATCAACTGATATGAAACTTTTCTGAAGTTTTGATGCAGCCTAGTTCAAAACAATGATTCATGGTACATATGGTATACTTGTGTTATTGCTGTAAAAATAGTAAAATAATAAAAAAATAATAACATCAGTGTCCATGTAACTTGAAACTAATACTACTATTCAATGTAAAACACTAGATCATTGCAAAAGTTTCCAAACCTCTGGCTTTGTTGCTGAACCAACCAGAAAGAAGAAACATGTTCCAAGGACAACAAGTCCATTATCAATACAGCATCCTGAAAGAAAACAGGAAACAAAAGACAGTACTTTAATGTAAGCATGCCAACACAAGCCAATATGTAAGCAACCCCTTTGGCCCCATATGTATGCTTGTGGATCAATTGTTCTGCAGATTCCTCAGATTCATGCAAGACAGGAGCCTAAATAAACTATAATCCATGGTCCATGAGTTTAACATCTGCTTCATAAAAGGATATACACAATACCTTTTCTAGAATCCAACCATTTTGGAGAAACAATGTAAGGTAAATTGGTTTCCGTATATCTGCTGAATAGATAAATACACTTCCACCTGAAGGGACAATACCATGCTGCTTTTCAACCATATTACTTTTAGTGGAAATCTCCCAAATAGCATACTCAGCTTCATAGGGAAGTTTATTTTCAAGTCTCAGAATTGAATTGAAAGAAATTCTCCAGTCATAGACAGGTACATTCAAATCTGTGTGAACAACAGAAGCATCAATTCCAACACTAAACCAGAAATATCTTTCAGTGCCAACAGCAGGATGGCAATATGAGAGCAGATCTTTTTTCTCGAGTTCAGCAAGCTTAAGAACGGAATTCGTTGATGGTACCACTGACTGTTTTACTGTGCTTTGCCTAGAAAGTGAAGACTGCTGCTGCTTAGGTATGCTCTCAGAACCTAGTGAACAAATCTGGCTCCAGCTGTATGATTCCTCTGATTTTTCAGAATACGGGCGAACTTGCAAGCATAAATCCATATCCCTAATCATCGACGTCCAAGGCAACGCAGTAGATGAACGAGGACTGACAGTAGCAAGTACTTTTCTAGGAATTTCTGCACTTTGTTCTTGCAATTGCTGTCTCGAACGTACCCAACGCCTTCTTCTCACAAAGTCATGTGGTGACTTGGAAGATCTCCAGGAAGATGATGGCCAATTCAAGTTTTGAAAATCCACAGCATATGCCCATCCATCATTATCTACAAAATTTGACCTTTCGATTTTCCATGGTGAGGTCCACCTCCAACCAGATGGAAGGCCAGGCTCAAAAAATACCTTCACAAAAGGATGCATAAATTCTGTTAGGAGCTAACAGATTATGATTTATTAGAACTTGTTTGCACGATATAAACCAAAAAAAGAATAATGGTACTGATTTTCTTAGTTATACTGAAAAACAGCTTGCATTAGTAACATATCTAGAACATACCTTAGATGAGTATGAGCAATCCCTTGTACTCCACTGCTTTAAGTCAGTTCCATGATCAATTGAAGGGTTATGTCCCCACCCTGTAATTGGTCGGTACCACTGATTTTCAAATACTTCATCAATAGCATTGCTGGAGCTTGGCGATCTAGTATTTAACATAGAGTTATTAAGCATGTTTACAGGACATACTGACACTTCAAGTTTTATGTCAGCATCATTGGCAATAACTGCAAGACCTCTCAAAGTTGCAAGTTTCTTCCCATTCCACATAGTGACTTCAAATGCAAAATGGTTATTATTAAGCGATTTTGGAAGGACTGTCACTGGCAAAGCCGCAGTAAAACTTTCCCATGGACCATCTGGGCTAAGTCCTATCCAGAAGTCACTCTCCGCATTGTTTATACTGTCTTTCAAGCTCTGGAAATATGAATGAGTAGAACGTTCGACATAACAGCTTGAGAGTACTAAAACACCACACTTTTTCCTGTCTTCAAAATTAGGTACCTGACCCTATGAGATGAAAATATGTTTTTTGATAAGTATGGGCTGAACAGCAGTCAATAAAGAAGAATGAGTAGAATGCAGCATGAATTCCATATATCTTTCAAACAGCCGAGCTAGAACTTGTTACCTTCTTTGTAAGAGGACATGTTAGTACTCGTTTGACATCAGAAACTTGCTGAATCATCCTCATAGAAGGAGCTCGTTTCAACATTGTTGCTCCTCGTCCAATAGGAATAGACAGAGAACCAAGTACTTCACCTTCCAAAACAAAAAGAAAATGTTTACAAAAGAGTTGCCACCATTCTTTCTCTTAAAACACAGATGGGTTGTGTATCATTGTATCAAGAGTTCCACCATTATACATTATCCCATTCAAAATTATAGTTCTCTTTGGCTTTGTCTTGAGTCAAACATATTCACTTTGACTAATCTTATAGAAAAAAACACCTGCATCTACGACATTGAATTAGTTTTTTTTTTCTGAACCAGGAAAACAGCAGGGGCAAGCCCCCACTGTTACATTTTATTAAAACACAAAAACAAACACTGAGCAAAACAAACAGAAAACACTTCAGCTAACCCCGAGCAAGGCTAGAAGAAGAAAAACAAAGAACCACTAAACACAAGAATCAACCCAGGAGAGAGACAAATCGCTTGCTTTCAGAAATCCTATATGCTAGTAGTTGAGCTTCATCTTTGAGAGATCTTCTCCAGGAAGAGAAGGAGGTCCTCTCATAAAAATGAGGTTATTGCGCTGCTTCCAGATTTGCCATGCAGAGATAATGAAGACTTCCATGAAGAAAGGATATGGGAAAGCTTGTTTGGCTTGTATCATCATTTGTAGGAAATCTGTTGTAAAATATGTTTTGATACTGCATTTATTTGAACTTGCAGGTGTTAATATATGAAACCCATGATTTAAATTGCGGGATAATGAAGACTTCCATGAAGAAAGGATATGGGGAAAGCTTGTTTGGCTTGACAAAAAATAATAAACATTATAAACTTCATCATTTGTAGAAAATTCTGTTGTAAAATATGTTTTTGATAGTGCATTTATTTGATTTTTTTTGCAGGTGTTAATATATTTTTTTTCTAGTAACGGATAGCGTCAAAGTTAGGAGAAGTTTGAGTTAGGACTAGAAACTTCATCGCAGGAGAGCGGAGAGGTGCATGCAGTTTCCTTAAAAGAGGAACAAAGGAAAAATACTAAACAAAAAACAGGATGGCTAGAAAAAACTTTACAATCATGAAATGCTCTATGTATGAGATCTTGTGCTTCCCAGTAAAAAACTTTACAATCATGAAATGCCCTAAAGAATAAACTCAAGATAACTGTGAAATACTAATTTTTAATTATGGTTCCAGAAGTTACCTTTCCCAGCTTTTGATGCAAGATTTGTTACTTCAATCTCTAAATTAGCTGATGCCTGCAAAGTATCTCATTAGGATTAGTATGATCTTATTAACATTCAAGATGACAATATATGTAGGGGAATACATCAGAAATCAGGTCACCAGATTGCAAAAGGAAAGCGAAAGACATTATTCACACTAAACCTCAGCTGCACTAATAAGACCCAGTTGAAGAAAAATATCAGTATTCAGTCATTTATTTATTATAAGACTTATCATGAATTCATGATATTACAAATACAATGCAAAAGAAACAGAAAGGCTAATTGCATATTTCTTTTATTGAATATCATACAGCGCTTGCCCACATGCTAGAAAAATAGATTTTTTTAATGAATGAAATGATGCATTAGAATATTAAACATCTGCAGGGAGAGAAAAGAAACAAATGGAAAGGAAATAGATGAACCGGTACCTGTTCTGGAACTTCAAATATAAAATGTTCATTCCACCTAGCACAGTGGGTACGTAACTCAGTAGTTTCCAAAGGTTTTACACATCTTGTCCTGGCACTCTGTGGGAACACTTTGTGCTGATCAGAAGCATGGCTTCCAATAAGTAGGCGTAAAGCACAGAAGTAGCTGTGACCATTGCCATCATCTATGATAGGCAAGCCCTGGCATGGAGAAAAAGAAAAGAAGCTGTAATATTCATATAAAAAAAAAGTATGCATTTGCAGAATGCAACAAGTTCAAGTGCAACCTTAGACTCAAAGATCTGTACAACAACATAAAACCTTGATTCTGTTGAATTGGATAACACATTTAGTTTATCCGAAAACCTGGGAGGTGGCAGCAACAACGAAACTTTGCTCTCATGCTGTAAAAGCTCAATAATGTTTTCACTATCTTCCAATTTTTTCTTAAGATAAACATCACATCCTAATTTGTTCTCAAAAACCACTCTCTGGAAATCATCTTCATTCAATGCAGAGTACGAAGAATCATCAGCTTTTTTCATGTTTTCAACAGTGTCCTGTAACATGGATGTGCACATAACCAATCAATATAAAAACGTATGTAAAATGATGAAACATCAAGGACAAGAAAGGTTAAGGTTATACCTCATTTTTTGTTGACGATTTGTTTTCCAGATCAATCTGTCTTCTCCATGAAACTAATGTTTCTATAAGAAGCTCAAGATTTGCAGAGCTCAGGTTAGCATTTAGAGGACTTGTTGCAGCAACACGAATCCTCTTACCAACTTTGGAAGGAGGGTGCTCACTGGTATCATATGTTTCAAACCTTCAATGATGGCAGAACAAGGATAAGGTTGCAGAACGAAAATTCTAGAAGAGAACAGTACATGTTGCCAAATAGATACAAATGACTAAACAGGGCTCACTTGAATATCCCATCAAATGGCTCAACAAAGGGTTCCCATGCCTCCAAGTGTCTATTGAATGTGGATGCAGCAATTGAACAGATCAATACAGCATTCATTGTCTCAAATCTTCCATGTGTTGCAAGATTTATATTAGCGATTGTAGTGTCAAAAAGTGGTGTGACCTGAAAGAAAGGTAATAATATTGGTTGATTTTTAATTCTATAAATGTTGCATATTCGAGAAAAAGCAATGTTAAACTTTCAAGTAAAAGGAGGTACAAAATTTAGCGGGCCTACACACCATTCCACAAGAGCTGTCGAGAATGCTAACTGACAAACAACCCAGCTTCAGCTCAGCAGTAATGTTTTCACGTGCCTTGGGCTTCGCATGATCAGCAATACGGTATGCCAATCGAGCTGATGGCTTCTTGACATCAGGTCTGGCCAGGAAAGTACATCCCTATGACAAAATATTTTGATCCCTATATTCAGTCAATGCCATGAGGTGACATAATATTTACTTGGTCTAAGCATGATGGATTACCTGATTCTCAACTTTCCAAATGCTCCAGCAGTGAGGACCTTTTGCACTAGAAGACTTGGAGATAGGATCCTCTGAGATATTCGCTTGGCTAACCAGACTCAGTTTAGGGCAGCAAATGGAATCCTTGCTTGGCATTTCATCTGTTTTTGTTACAATACATCCAAGGGAAGCATAGCCAGGAGGTGGTACTGGATACCAAAAGAATATTTCCTCAAGGCCTTTTCTGTCAATTTGTGTGACTTTAGTAAACTGTACAGGCTTCTCAGAAACAACCGTGTCACACTTGAAAAGAATGCCAAGAGCGGGTGGTTCAAACCTGAAATATGCAATGGGGTAAGTCAACAATGTATCACAAAGAACAGTATTTAGCATTTGTATGTGTACATAATGAAATCATTACCCTTCACATATACAGTCACCAACCGAAGCAAAACCAAAGCGAGGTAATGGTCTCCATATAGAAAATGGCTTCTTTGTATCGTTGCCTTTATCCCACCATATCCTTTCAAAATGTGGAGTAGACATACAATAGTTACTTGGTCTTGACACAGTGCGAAGTACATCCCATCCAGACATACTCTTATGGTGAGTTAAATGAGCAGAAGATTGGTCATTCTGAATAGATGAATCTGCATTTAGATCTTTAACAATATGGCAATTTGGATTCCGGAGAAGGACATGGTGCAAATCAAGAGCTTCTGTTCTAGTGGGATTGCTCTATAGAATTATGCGCACAGAATGAAGCGATCACATTGTCCACACGCCAGATGCTAAATTCAGATATTATTCTGTGAAAAAAAATAAGACAAGAGAACCATTCACATGGTGTTGTACTTCATTATAAACTCTGCATAAAAAGAAGAACCACTGCAGAAAAAGGGTAGGTGAGACCAAAAAAAGTGAATGATGTCATACCCAGCAGCAGGTGAGAGTGTGTATATACAATCTGAAAATGTTGCAGAAGTCGCAAGATCAGAACGAAGGCAGTACACTACATTGTTTGAAGGTGGTAACCTTCCAATATTTACCACACATCCTAGAGCTAAATATCCAGGTGGTGGCACAGGAATCCAGATAGAACATTCATTCTCTTCAGTTGATTGACAGGAATCAATGAGATCCAGAGAACCAGGTAATACATGAATAAGCTTAAATCCAAGAGGTTTTCGTACACGACCATAAGTATTACTTATGGCAACCACAACCTGAGAAGGTGGAACAGACCTGAGAATGTGCAAGACATCAGCTCCAGCAGAAGCAATATATAAAGGTCCAAATATTCAAACTATCCGGTGGATACAAAGGTAAGATGAATAAAATTTTATGCCCCTTATTCGTGAAAAAGTCCATTGAAATTTGCATCTTTTCATGCATTACTTATGAGTAGGTTTTGCAATACTACATATACATTGATAACAGAATAATAGATATAAGAATTTGTATTGCATTGTTTCAAAAAAATTCCTGTAAAATACACATCACAAAGCTGCAGAAACTATGAAAATACAACTACATATTGTTGACCAGATAAAATCTGTACTTTTGCCATACACACACCAAATGTGTACTTTTCTGATACACAGTTACCTAAATATGTAGTTTTGTGATATAATGACAACATTAAATCTGAGATAGTTAACAAGACAATGTAAGACTTCTTATGAACTTATAACTTGTTTATAATATAATAATACAAGGTGAGATCACAATCAGAGCCCCATATGAATAAATAATGCTGATCCATTACTTTCAAAGTGCATCCATAGTAATGCAGGCAAAAAGGGAAAAGGCATGCCATCAGCAGGACTTGGTTACAAACTTTTTGCTTAATCTTCATGTTATTTATACCAGTGAAAGGATTCAATTTTTTGGGAAAATTGGAACCATAGCATCAAAAGAACCAATCTTTAGATATATACCATTAAAAGGATCAGTTTTAGATATTTACCATCAAAAGACGTAATGTTTTACTACATAGCATTTCCGTGAACTCGATGTTATATTGAGGCAAGCGTCGTCGGGGAGGTCGGGGTTGGGTGGCTGGGTGTGGGAAGCACACTGTACCGTAGGCCACCGTGGCGCTGTTCGTCTCGTCCACGCCACTCCGGCATGCCCGACGAGGCTCAGGCCCGTTAGTTCCATGGCAACTGAACGCAGCGTGGACCGTGGAGCCCGGGATCGAACACTGCGGCCGCCTCATGGACGCCCTCAGCCATGCTGGGATGTGACCCAGGCACGGCACCCAGCTGATGCTGATGGCGCCAGACGCGACCGTCTGGCGCGCGCTGCTCTCCCGGTGCCGGTTGCACGGCAACACCGAGCCGGGTGTGCGCGACGTTGCAAGGCCGTGTGGTGTGACCTGCGACAGCTGTGCCTACGTGCGAGTGCGACCCTCGGCAATGACTTCCCCGACGGCACAAAAGGATCGAGCACTGCGGCTGCCTCATGGACGCCCTCACCCGCGGGTAACTGTGCATCAGCCGCTAGCATATTTTGCTTGTCCTGCAGGTTCCTACTAGCAGACAGCTCACCAGCAGCATTCCATCTTCTGGGCTTAGCACCAAGAGATATATGCAGGATTGCAGAAGAGGAAGGGTTGGGCTAGCATATTCTCCACACCACTGTTTGTGCAAGTGCTCGGCGAGGGCGATGGCCCTAGCAGCTAGCAGCGCGGCATGGCCATCATTTACCAGGTGGCGCAGGGCTCACCATGCGAGGGAAGAGATGAACGGGGATGCGTCGTGGGTACATGCAGGTGATGCAAAGCCTGGCAGGTAAAAGAAATTAAGCACAAGAGGTATTGCAGGTTACTCCCACTTAAGCCCGCTAGGCAAGCGCAGGTGCCTGCGAAGGATTTTTTTTGCAGGCAGGATTTAGCAGGTTGCAGCCAAACCTGCACCCACATCCATCCCTAACGGCATACCTAAGCAGCTGAATAACTATATCTATTGATGGTAAATATCTTAAGTTGAATCTTTTGATGGTGTATACCCAAAGATTGGCTCTTTTGATGGTATGTATCCAATTTTCCCATTTTTTTTTCAAGTATTCAGTCATATGCCATCTCTAGTATCTAGTATTTAGCATGCATCTACAACAGATGACGTGGATTAGACAGAACTATTACTATACCAAAAAACAAACATTTAATTGAACAAATAACTTCACTAAAGTGGTAGATATGAAGGGGAAAACATCACCTTGAGGACACACAATCACCCAAGATGACATAATTTGAGGGAGCTTGTGGCCTCCAGAACGTTAGGTTGTAGCCAGGTAGGTCACCTGCAGTATTGAATCAGTAAAATAAACTAGCATTGATGGCCAACTACAAGAACCAGAATAAGGGAAAAAAAGTGTAGTAGGTGACAGACACACCTTTTGGTGAGCTCCAAATTCGCTTAAAGTTAGTGCAAGAAATTAGTGGGCTAATATTACCAAACTGCAATGCTGCAAGAGTTTGGTTTTGCAGTTTAAGCATAAGAGAAGCAACACTCAGAGAAAGATGGATGCAAACATCTGTCGATGCCAATACTATGTTTGTCTTTTCATTGACTGAAGTATATTTCCATGAAACATCTACAGGCTCAAGGACAAGAAGACCAGAACCAGCTTCAATTGTAAGGTCTTTAAAGACAGATCGAGCCCATATATCTTTTTCTTTTGAAGCATACCTGTTTTAATATAAAAAGGCATCTCATTAAACAAAGAAAATCCAGAGAGAAAAAAAGGCATCCATGAAATGGCGTGCAGCTCTCCTGCATAGTTAGAGAACAAAAAAGAAAATCCAAGAGATTCAATGGGTAAACAAAGTGAGGAAAACGAACATGAAACTGAAATCCATCTTGGCCCGAAGAAGCTTCTCAATGTGCAGGGAATCATCCATTGATAACCTTGAACTGTCATAGAAGGTAAATTCTGGAGATACAACCTGAACATTTTCAAAAAGGTGTGTAAAACTCACCAGCAAAATATAGGTGTAAGACAGGAATATATATATATATTCAAAAGAATGTAACAGGGAAGTTACATATTTAAATAAACAAAGTGCATAGAATGTATGGTTGCATTGCATGTCACTGAACTTCATTACCAAGACTCCATGGCCAGTCCCATGGAAAAAAGATTAACAGTGGGTAATAATAAGTTTCCTAAAATTTTGTCTTAAGCTTAAGACATTTAAATTTTAGTGCACTAAGAATTGATTTGAAATCTTATATTGTTGATGAAAGGTGGGCACTACATCTAAGACGATACTATTTAAAATCATCTGGATCTTCTAGAGATTGATATCGGGACTTGATTACTCGACTGCTAGTTTTCTCGTATGCTTTAAAAAATCGATAAAAAATTAAGATACACAGCTCTCATACAAGTTAGGTAAAAATCTATCTAACGCATCTGATTAACCATTCGTTGTGGGCCCAGACAATTTCCTGACAGTCTGACATATGGAACATGTGTTTCGTGGAGAAACCATCGACACGGTTCTAAATTTTTTTCACCGAAGTCTTTCCTACCCGCCCGCACGTACCCGCTCCTCCGATGCCAAACGCCGCGCTCCGGCGCTCGCATACCCGCTCTCCTCCGACACCGCCAAACGCGGTGCTTCTTCTCTCCATGCCTGCAAAAACAACCGTGCTGCCATGCTCACGCAGCCACGCGAACCGCCATTCCGAGCCCTCGCAGTTTCTCGTCGCCCTGTGCGAGAGGCCACCGGCGGCAGCAACCGGTCAGTAAGGTGGCAGGGGGAGGTCTGAAGGCACGCGGTCTCTCGTTGTCCAGTGGGAGTGGACGCCGGCGGCAGCATCGGGCCAGTGCGGTGGCAGGGGAGGTCCACACGGCCACCGCTGCCGCTGCCAGACCTTGACATCGCCGGTCCCGCATCCGGCGCTCGTCTGCTCTTGTGTCTCGAAGCCGCGTCGCACAGTCAGCAGGCCTTGCCGTCGCTGGTCCCCCATCCGGCGCTCCATCTACTCCCTTCTCGCAAAGCCACGCCGCACGCCCTGGAGGTCGGCTGTGGCAAGTGCCGCAACTGCCAGTCCTGGCCCTGGAGGCGAGCGAGCGGGGCAACCGCTTCAGGCGCTCCAAACCAAGGGGACTCCCAGAGTCCCCACTGCCCGGTAGTACACTTACACACGAGAATTCAGTCGCAGTCTGTCTGTACACTAATTCACAAATTGCTTTAATGAGGACAATCACAAGTATATAAACTCAAAGGATAGCTTGTTCTTGTGCCTTTCTAATTGCAATTACTAACTAGTTCGTTTCTCACTTTAAATTTCAGAATCGTCAATTCTTTTACGTTTCTGGCAGTGAGAAAAGGAGGGAGAGAGAGAGAGAGACAATGGCAGTGAGAAAAGGAGGGAGAGAGAGAGAGACAATGAGGAGATGCATTGATGCAGTCATATAATATTCAACGATAGTTGCTATTAATTCGGATGGTTAGGCACTGCAGAGGATAATGCAAACTGTGTTGGGGATAGTTTCTAATAATTCAGATGATCAGGCACTTCAGAGGAATCTAAATTGAATTGGGGACAAATGTTATTAATCCAGTTGATCATCATTGCAGAGGACAATGTTTATTAGTAAGTTTAATTTATACAAGCACTTCATGAAATTCTGACAACTTGGTGATACTTTGTAATTTTGCATCGAATAATTTAGAATGAAATTTTAAGGTAATTTAATATGTAGTATTTGTTCCAAGCAACCGAACCTTAAGGTATCTGTTTTAGAATTTAATCTGGCTATCTGTATCCAGACCTGATCTAATTACAAGTCTGTACATGCCTACTAACCCTGGATGTTTGTTTTCTAATAGTTCTATGCCCTTTACTCGGCGCACCACTGTTTTTTGATTTCTGCCTGGTTAATTGCGTAGCATGTGTAATACTTTGCTTGTATTTGCCACAGATTTCAGGTGAGAAATTTCAGTTTGAAGATGGTTTCATCTCTTTTTGCAAGTGCCGGCAGAATTGATGTGGCCCATGGGAGAGAGGAGATCCCTTTGTCGCAGTGTTGAGTCCATAATAATCAAGTGAGTTACAAAATCAGCAGGTTTGTGGCTCTACACCAATGTCTCACTGATCCATTCGCTCAACCACCATGGCCAAAGGGATTTGCTTCTCCATCTCTTAGAGATGAAGCATTCCAAGCGTGATCTCGCTGCTCACTTGCTGTGCATGTTTTTTGATAAGAAACTCAAAATGGCCAGGTCTATTTTAGGTCTATTTTAGCAACAAAAGGGTATTTGCTGAGTAGTTCTTCTGAGATAATTTTCCTAACAGTTCAAAACTGTTTGTATTTTTATCTGTTCCTCAATAAAACCTTGTTTTGCTTTATTTATACACCCCCCCCCCCAAAATAAATTGCTTATTTGGAACTTGTTTGCCAAAAATCTGTATAAAACAGCAGGTCTCTAACTCGACAGTCTCAAATTTGAACTTATGCTGGCTGTAAGGACTATTATGTTGTAAATGGCACACCGGCCTGTTCACCCTATTTCATTATCTCCGTCATGTCATTTGCTACAAAATGCTATGGAAATTAGTAACACAAATAACTACATAATATTATTTGTCTCTCAGCCTATTTTAAATTGTCTCTAGGTACGATCTACATCTCTGAATGTGGTGCAGGCGTGTATAGTGCTGGAGCTTGTCATGCGACTTCTTGCCATTATTTTCAAATGCCTATGTTATGCCTGCTTACCGAAGTCCCCAGCAAAATCACTAGGGCCCTTTCGTCCTGTGCATGCTTCGGTGCCCCGGTCCTGATTGTTTCAGTAGTCCCTCAGTCAAGTAATCAGGTGTGATATTTTATATTCCCTCTTGAACTATTGCCATGTAGCAGGAATTGGTTGAGATGCTATTTAGGGCGGCTTCTATTGCTTACAATTACAATTACAATTACATGCCTGTATATTACTATCTGCAGGAAACTCAAAGAGGATAATGCAGTTGTTTGGCCACTTCGCTGTTTTACTGGTGAATCCACACATTAAAAGGGAGCTAAGGCACTTTTGCAGTTTGCATTTGTAAACTGTGACATGTGCTGGGAAGAACTTGAGTAGAAAGGCAAGCATGGGCAATCTCCAGTTACACGTGCTACCAAGCCTCACTTGAGGGTACCAATTCTGTAACAATGGTTCAAATTAGTATGCAGAGGAGCTCATCCATCAGACTATCTGCACCGGAGAACGGTAAACTCCCCCCCCCCTCCCCATCCATGCTGCTGGCTGAGGCAAGATGGGGGAGAGAGAGTGTGCATGAATGGCCCCACTGCTGCTACTAACTAAAAAAGTTATAACTCACAAACCAAAAAACCAAATTAAATTCCATTTATATCATTAAATTTATTTTAATAAATCCTTCAAAACAAGATGTCACATAGATATATTTAGAGCATCTCTAACAACTCCTTAAAAATAACTTGTCAAATCTTGAATTTTAGCAAGTGAAAAAAGACTTCTCTCCAACAACTCCTTAAAACTCATTTGCCAAAACCAAAAAGCCCGCTAACGAAGCGAAGAGGCCCGCTAAGCGAATGAAGATCCCCGCTAATTAAATGATCGAAGAGCCCCGCTAAGAAACAAAGAGCCCCGCTAAGCAAGCGAAGAGCCCCACGATAGCAAGTCCTTTCCGCAAAAGGAAATATACGCCCCACAAGGCCCTTGGATAGCAACTTGGGATAAATAGCAAGTTGATTTGAGGAGTTGTTGGAGAGAAATTTTTGTGTTTTTGCCAAATTAATAAGCATAGCAACCTCATTTGAAGTTGTTGGAGATGCTCTGATAAAGTGACAAGTGAGCCTATAGTGGACAGAGGATGATATAGATGATGGATGAGTGTGGAAGAAAATAGTATAGAGTAGAGAATCTTGATAATCAGAATTGTTGGAGTATATGTGTGTATTAGGCCCATGAGGCTAAGCCCATGAGGCCCATGTATGAACTATATGGCTGCCCTTCTAGGGTTGAGCCCAATTATCCAATAATGAAAAATTCAGAAGTCTAGCATGGTATCAAGCTAGGGTTAGGGGTTCCTCTCTCCCTCCCTCCTTCCCGGCCGCCCGGCCGCCGCCCCGGGTATGCCGCCGCCATGGCGGGCCTCCTCCTCCCCCTCCGGCCTACCCCTACTACACACTGCTTCCCCCCTCTCCCTTCCTCTTCTTGGTGGGCGTGGTGGGCGCGGCAAGATGCCGCCCAGGCCGCCCGCCCGCCGCCGCGGCTGGGTGGGGCCAGCCCCCCGGCGGCGGGCGGCCTTAGCGCGCTGCCGCCACCGGCGCCGCCCGCCGGCGGCGGTTTTGGCGCGGGGCGAGCCTCGGGCGTTGGCGGCCCGGGCGCGACGCCGCCGCGAAGGGGCGGGGGCGCTGGCCTCTGAGCCGCCCTGGGCGCCCAAGCCCGCTGGTGGCCCAGACGACGACGACGCTGCCGCTGAGGCAGCCGCCAGCCCGCCCGACGCCTGGCCGCTTAATGTGTTGCCGGCCAGCGCCGCCGGATCCAAGATCCGGAAGGTTCCCGCCCGCCCGGCGCGTCCCTTCCCTACCCCTCCCTCCCAGCGCGCGGCTCCAATCCGGTCGGCGGTGGCCAGCCGCCCGTCTAGCCGTCGCCCTGCGGCTGCCCTTCCAAAATTCGCAAAGACGCAGCTCCAACCTCGCGGAAACATTGCCGGTGTTCCCGCCCGGCGGCCCGGAGGCGGCGTCCCCTTCTGCACTGTGGGGAGCGGGACTCGAGCGCGACGCCCATTGCTGACGCCCAAGGTTCGTCGCCGACGCCGAGGCAGAGCAGCTCCTCATCGGTGGTGTTCCTTTCACCGACGCTGGGGCCGCTTCCTCCGGCTCCCGCCAGGCCCCGCGCCCCATACCGCGGGGTCCTTTGGCACGATCCGGCCCGATCCCCTCGCGGGCGCAGCCTTCACTACCAAAGCCGGGCGGGGTCAGAATATTCGAACTCGTCCCGGTTGTCCTCGAAAGGTGAGTCGCCTCCTTCACTCGGGCCGGGCGGGACCTGCTCCTCCCGACCTACGCCCGCTACGCCCTCGGCGACCACGTCCTCATTGACACCACCGTTGCGGCCTGCATTCCCGCATGGCTCCGCCTTGACAAGATCGTTTGTCCCCGGATCGCGTCGGGACTATCTCCCTCGAGCTCCACGACATCGCCCCGCAACAAACCCGACGCCCGCCGAGCCTGGCCGGCACTCGAGGGTCGGCCTGGTAATGTTGAAGCCCGGCACTGCCTCGACGCTGAAGCCCGCACCTTTGTCCGGGGAGACCTCACCGTCGGTGAGTACATGCCGCCGGATGAAGAACATGGCGGACTCCCTCGGGGACCTTGGCTGGCGGTGGAGGACCGCATCCTCGTCCCTCAACGTCCTCCGCTGGCTCGCCGACCGCTTCAGTCACCTCCGCATAGTCTCACCCCGGCGGCCCTTCCCCACCTTTCACGAGGTTCGGGACGACCTTGCCCTCGAGGAGCTCACTCGGGGTGGTTCGCTGGGCCTGTCTCTTCGCCGGGATCCTCGACCTCCTCGATACGCTCTTGCTGCCCTACCACCGCCCGCGCCCGACTCCTCGCCCACCGTCGTCCCTTCGGGTCCTCCTCCTCCCGCCGGGGGGGGGGGGGAACGTGGTGGTTGCCGCTCGGGGCATGGGGGAGGGGTCGTGGGGGGTGGTCGGGGCCAATCAGGCTTCACGGCTCCACCGCCACCACGAGACGCTCCCCGGCCATCCTTCCACAACCCATGGTCGTGGCGCATCTCCATGTGGCCCTTCCAGCCCCCGGTGGTGTGCCTCGCCCGCCGGCCGCCATGCTCACGGGTGCTCCTCCCGGGTTCCACCCCACGCCTCCGGCACCTCGCCGCGTGCCTCCCGGTTGGAGCCAGGCGGACTGGCACACTCCTTCGGCACTATGGGTCCGACACCTCCTCGTCGGCCCGAGTGGATCGCTGGACTTCGGGGGCCACGTGCCACACCACTCCCAACTCGGTATACTCTCGTCCATTTACCCTCCTTCGTCCTTCTTACCCTTTGTCCATCATGGTCGCAAATGGTTCATGTCTTCTGTCGCTTACGTGGGTGCCACCGCACTCATGGTTCCTTTTCGTCTTCCCGATGTTCTTGTTGCGCCTTCGATGGTTCACGACCTTCTTTCTATTCGTCGATTTACAAACCGACAATTCTTGTTACGTGGAGTTTGACTCTTCTAGTCTTACTGTGAAGGATTTGGCTACCCGGCGCCCTCTGCTCCGATGTGATAGCACGGGACCTCTTTACACTCTTCGCTTCCCGGAGTCTGTCTCGCCTTCCTCACCATCTGTTTTGTCAGCTGCCTTCGCCGTCACCAATTCTTCCACTACTTGACACCGGCGCCTCGGCCATCCTGGACGTGATGCCTTGATGCAGCTTAGTCGTAGTTCAGACATTCGATGTTCTCGAGCTCACGATGAGCATTTGTGTCATGCGTGCCAACTGGGCCGTCATGTTCGTCTTCCTTTTCATAGTTCTTCTTCTCATGCGGCCTGCATTTTTGATCTTGTACATTGCGACCTATGGACATCTCCTGTTATCAGCATTTCTGGTTATAAGTACTATCTTGTCATTGTTGATGACTTCTCTCATTATTCGTGGACTTTTCCTCTGCGTGCCAAGTCAGATACTTTTCCCGCTATTCACCACTTTTTCGCTTGGGTCTCCACGCAGTTCGGCCTCACCATCAAGGCCGTCCAGTGCGACAATGGCCGTGAGTTTGATAACTCCACCTCTCGTGCTTTCTTCCTCTCTCACGGTGTCCAGTTGCGCATGTCTTGCCCATATACTTCCTCTCAGAACGGCAAGGCTGAGCGCATGATTCGCACCACCAATGACACCATGCGCACTCTTTTGCTTCAGGCGTCACTTCTGCTCGCTTCTGGGCTGAGGGCTTACACACCGTCACCTATCTCCTAAACCGTCTTCCTTCCATTTTGCTTGCCCCGCACCCACACCACACCACGCTCTCTTTGGTACCCCCTCCCGGTACGATCACATTCGAAGTCTTCGGGTGTGCGTGTTACCCTAACACCACAGCCACAGCTCCGCACAAGCTGGCTCCCCGGTCGACTCTCTGTGTCTTTCTCGGGTATTCCCCCGATCACAAGGGGTACCGATGCTTTGACCTTACCTCTCGTCGGGTCCTCATCTCTCGCCATGTGGTGTTTGATGAGTCCTGTCTTCCCCTACTCCACCACCACCACACCCACCTCCACTCCCAAGTCCGACCTCCCTTGTTGTTTCCCATCGACGATTGGTCGAGCCACCTTCTTACCGCTGTATCGGCAGGGTACCATTACACCGTGCTCTTCGACGGAACGTGCCCCGGCTCGCCACCTACCGGTGACTCCTCTAGCCCCTCGCCTCCCTTGTCGGGCATCGAGGGTTCACCTTCGGGCGGCCCCCCAATCCGCACGCGGCGTGGGTCCCCGCCGCCGACTGCCCCACTGCGCGCCGCCCGGCCGGGCTTCGTCTACCAGCGCGCCCAGACGGCAGCGCCGCCGCTGCCGCCGCCGCCACCGTCTTCGGGACGGTTCCTCGCCTGCGCCGCCCGGCCCGGCGGTTTCGTCACGATCTACGGCGTCGTTGACGGACAAGCGCCGCCGCCGCCGCCCCCGTCGTCACCTCCGGTGACCTGCTCGCCCTACACGGTGGGTGTAGGCCGATTACGGCGTGTACACGCTTTACCAAGAGTCAACCGTGTTGGCCGTGTAGGCCGTTTAATCCGTTTAATCCCGCGGTAATCCGTTTTTGACCCGTTTAATCGGGCGTATAATCCGACTACTCATTACCACGAAGGGTGACCGACCGTATGCGTGTAGCGTGTAGGCTAACATTGCCGGTGACTCCTCGCCGGGGTCCCCACACCGCAGCGGCCTCTTCCCCGCCCGGCGACACCGACTCCGCCGCCCCGCGGCCTGACTGCCCGTGTCGCGACGCCGGTGTACCACCCACCGCTTCTCCACCGACACCAGCGTCATGTTCACCATATGGTGGCGACACCTGCCTTTGGTACCCCTGCAGCCCCTGTGCTCTTGCGACGATGCCGGGGACTCGCAGTCTCTCCCCTGCACCCTCTTTCGTCCGCGAGGCCTTGTCCGACCCTCACCGGGCGCCGCGATGGAAGAGGAGTACGCGGCACTTCTTGCCAACGGGCGTGGGATCACGGTGCCCGTCCGCCGGGCTCCAATGTCGCCACCGGCAAGTGGATTTGGACACACAAGCGCCGGGCTGATGGTACTCTTGAGAGGTACAAGGCTCATTTGGGTTCTCCGGGGCTTCACTTTCGGTGCCCCGGGATCGACTATGATGAGACCTTCAGCCCCGTGGTCAAGCCGGCCACCGTCCGCACGGTGCTCTCTCGGGCTCTTACTCGCTCCCCGGCCCGTGCATCATTTGGACGTGAAGAATGCTTTTCTTCATGGTCTTCTCACCGAGACAGTTTTATCCGCGATCACCGGCGGGGTTTGTTGATTCTTCTCGCCCGATATGGTGCGGGCCGGCTCAACAAAGTCTCTACGGCCTAAAGCAGCCCCCGGGCGTGGAACCACCGGTTTCTTTGCTTTCCTCCCGACACCGGGTTTCGTGGAGGCCAAGTCCGACACGCCATCGTTTATCTATCACCATGGAGCCGAGACCGCGCGTACCCTCTTGCTCTATGTTGATGATATTGTCCTCACGACTTCCAGTGAGTCACTTCTTCGCCGCATCATCTCCTCACTTCAGCAGGAGTTCGCCATGAAGGATCCGGGGTGTGCTCCACCACTTCCTGGGGTCTTTGTTGAGCCTCACCCCGCAGGGGCTCCTTCTTCACCGGCCCGGCAAGACACTCTTGATATCCTGGAGCGAGCTGGGATGATGACCGCAAACCCCTGCTCCACTCCGGTTGACACACGGGGCAAGCTGTCCGAGACCGAGGGTACCCCAAAGGATGCATCCCACCGCATATCGGAGTCTTCTTTGGTGCACTTCAAGCACCTCACCTTCACCCGGCCGGGGACATCACTTATGCAGTTCAGCAGCCTATGTCTCCATATGCATGATCCCGGGGAGCCCCACCTCACTTGCTCTCAAGCGTCTCCTTCGCTACCTCGGGGGACCGTTGACTACGGCTTGCTCCTCCACCGGGCGGTCTTCCTCCACCGAGATGGTGGTCTACACGGACGCCGACCGGGGCGGCTGTCCGGACACTCGGCGCTCCACCTCCGGCTACGCTGTCTTCTTGGGTGGCAACCTCGGTGTCCCGTCGTCCAAGCGCCCGGCCGGTGGCCTCCCCGCTCCAAGTCTTTGAGGCTGAGTACCGTGGCTGCCGCCAACGGCGTGGCCGAGGCCTCCTCGGCTCCGCCGCCTCCTTGGCGAGCTCCACAACCCTATCCAATCAAGCACGCTGGTTCATCTGCGACAACGTCGGGTGCGGTCTACCTCTCCACCAACCCCGCTCAGCACCAACGGACCAAGCATGTGGAGATCGACCTTCACTTTGTTCGTGATCGGGTAGCCATCGGCGAGGCGCGGGTCCTCCACGTCCCAACCACCTCCCGGTTCGCAGACATCTTCACGAAGGGCCTCCCAACCTCGGCCTTCACCGAAGTTTCGCTCCGGCCTCAACATCACGTGGCTAGTTGTGTCTGTGGGGGGCTCGTGTGTGTACTTCTTTTTCATGTCGATGCGGAACTCCATTTGGCCCGGTAGTTCAGATCGGGGGGTGTTGGAGTATATGTGTGTATTAGGCCCATGAGGCTAAGCCCATGAGGCCCATGTATGAACTATATGGCTGCCCTTCTAGGGTTGAGCCCAATTATCCAATAATGAAAAATTCAGAAGTCTAGCAAGAATGTATAGAGGATAGAAATAGAGGATGATGAGTACGAATAGCCTCACAAATTTAGCCTGCTCCTAAAGTAATGTTCATATTTGATTGCAATGTTAGAAAAAAGAGACAGAAGTTGTTGCGATTGAAATAGTATATGCATGCAGTATATTGTACTTATGTTCTCATGACTTGCTAATGAATGTTCTATCTGTTGCTTTCTATAAGATCAGTATTACATCCATAGAAAAGGTCTGTACACAATATAATAAAGTAGCAAAATTGCCTGAGGGTCTAAGAATCAATAACCTGTTTTTTTATTAAGAATTAATGACCTGTTTGTCGAGAGCTCTAATATTCATGCTTGATCTACAGATGTTGATGTGTAAAACAGGTAATTTAGCTTGCTCCAGATGGATAACAATTAATGTATTTGACTAATTAAATACCATGAATAAACATCAATTAAGTTTTTAGCCTCTTGGAATAACTTGCTGAAGTTTGTCCTTAAATCTTGCTTATTGGATACTTAGTGAAAATTACTTTTCTTGTGAAACATAATTTATTGAATGTGTGTGTACATAATCCTTTTGCCATGAATAAAGTTGTATGGTAGACACGTGCGTGTCGCACGTGCCTATCCACTAGTAAAGAATAAAATTTGCCTTGATGATGACCTTTTTCTTCTTCAAATGCAAAAGAGCACTACATGCCATTTATTAAGGGGGCGCTTGGTTGCTTGGCTAACCGAAGGCAGGATTGCGAACACCACCCTGCAACCATGTGGTTGCTTATTACCATACCCACCTACCCAAGCCAAATCCGGCTCACCAATTTGGCATCCAGCAAAAGCAACACCATAGCTAGCCTAGTCCACGCATTGCGCGTGTTTGCGACTGCTTAAAATTGGATTTGTGGTCACCACGAGAATCAGAAAAATTCCGTCAAACACCCCACCAGAATTGATGATTCTTTCCACCGCCAGAGACACAACCACCGTGAAATTGAACTAGTACTCGCATTTTCTAGGTTGGAGGCCACGATACCGATACTGTACCGCACAGTGGCCACGCCATGGTCCCAAATAGGCACATTGATGATGGTTCTCCTCACCTGCCTCCATTCTCATCCCTATCTTGGATGGCATGAATTGGTGGCTAAGCGCTATTTGAATGGTGACGGTAGTGCCTCTGGTCAGGGATTGCTCAATTACTCCCTCAGTCCTCCCATTCCCTTTCACCGCATCACACAGACCCATTCTGACCTTGATACGAAGTTCCAACAGCCAAATTTGAGATCCCTAGCACCTGAGTGGTGAGGCCAAGGTCGTTCCAGCAAATAGTGCTATCTCCATTGCTGGTCTCAGATGCTACAAAACAGCGGCCGGCAGGGGTACAGTGCCTGCAGCATAATTCCAAATCCACATCACAGCCGCCACAGGGCAAGCTCAGCATATGATCGCTGTCTGGTGGTGATTGAAGTGCATGTGCCAGCAACTTGTCATCTAGGGCATGGATAGGGCAGCAACCAAACCAGCACCAAGCATTGTGTCACCGTTGTGCTGTATGAAGCCATCATGCTGCCATGGTGCAGGCCCGCAGGGCATATACTACGAGCACGCGGCCTCAGTCCAAAAGCCCCTAGCAAACAACGGGTAGTGATATAAACAGGAGCACAATAGAGCCATTTGGCTCCTGCCATACACCACAACTTGCCTCATCTCTAATATTCTGCAAGATGGAATTAAAATTGGGCTGAGATCCCTTGAAGACGCAACCACTTCCAAATCAACCATATGCCACCAAGACAACCTATGAGGTGAAACCCTAGAATTTTGGCTCAAGATATTGTAGGTATATAAACATGTAAGCCAGTTTAAGCAAATTCCAGACTTACAGTTCATTTGAATTTAAGATGTTCAAAGGACAATCTAAATTTGTTCATATTATATTTCAGAAAATTCTGTGCTTATATTTTGGCATGTTATATTTGCAGCGTTAAAAAAATACGGTAAGTTGGACCATTGTAGGTTAAAATACCGGCTTCCATCCCCATATTTTTACTAGAGGATTTCAGACAGACTACGATGACTAAGACATGTCCCTAGTTGATTCTTATTTCCATGTTTCGCTCACGAGCACATTATTCATGCTAGAGTAATTATTGTGCTTTTGCTTACACTATTATAATATGTTGGTTCCAAAGACAATCGGTTAAATTGCTTGCACAAGAAGTATAGCTGCTATTCTGGTGTCTGAGACTTTGTAAGCAGCAGTCACTTTTGACTTTAGTATGTCTGTTTGCTTAAGCAATAGGGATAGCAGTTCAGGAGTAACCAATTCTATTTTTGCTTGTGGCTCGAAAGTAATGCATAAACAGACTCATCTAGCTATAAGCAAGCAGTAGTATGGTTGGTTCACAAAATGACTAAATCTATGTACTATAGGGGTGTTTGGAGAGGTTCTGTCATGTGGGGCCGCACGTACACACGTCAGCGGCGGGCCCGGGACATCAGGAGGCCGCAGCGCGCGCAGCAGCTGGCGATGGCGCGCCCGGCAGCCAGGCCAGATCGAGTGGCTAAAGGCAGGCCTGGATTTTAGGAGTTAGTTTCCTTATTTTGCAAAGATTAGTTTGTTTCCAAGTTTGTTGGCCGGTTGGCTATTTATCTGTAATCCCGGAGGACAATGGAATTAAGCAAGATCATTATCCCTAAATCTCTCTCTCTCAACTAAGCCTACGGTAGAGGGGAATAACCTCACCGGAGAAGACGGCCGACGGCTACGAGCTACGCAGCCGCGGTCCGACAAGTCAGGGGTTCGACGCCCTTGACAACCTGGTATCAAGGTCTTGACGATCCTGGCCCACCCGCTCCACCCACTACGACATGCACCACCGCCCTGTTCACTACCAAGTGGGCGACTGGGCGCTCCTTCGACTTCACCAGCGGACTGCATCGTCACTGCCACAAGCCACCTCCGGCAAGCTCAAGGCGCGCTACCTCGGGCCCTATCAGATCGTCGAGCTCATCAACGACGTTGCGGTCCGCCTCGAGCTGCCGCCGCAGGCCAGGATCCACGACGTCTTCCACGTCAGCACTCTCAAGAAGTTCGTTGGTACGCCACCGACCGCGCCGCCTCCACTACCAGACATCCACCACGGCGCCGTCGTCCCTGTTTCGGAACGCGTGGAGCAGACACGCGTGGCTCGTGGGGTCCACCAGCTCCTGGTGCACTGGCGCGGCGAATCGGCGTCCTCGGCGACATGGGAGGACCTTGATGCTTTCCGCCAGCAGTACCCCACCTTTCAGCTCGAGGACGAGCTGGACCTCGAGGGGGGAGAGATGTCATGTGGGGCCGCACGTACACACGTCAGCGGCGGGCCCGGACATCAGGAGGGCTGCAGCGTGCGCAGCAGCCGGCGATGGCGCGCCCGGCAGCCAGGCCAGATCGTGTGGCTAAAGGCAGGCCTGGATTTTAGGAGTTAATTTCTTTATTTTGCAAAGATTGGTTTGTTTCCAAGTTTTGTTGGCCGGTTGGCTATTTATCTGTAATCCCGGAAGACAATGAAATTAAGCAAGATCATTATCCCTAAATCTCTCTCTCTCTCTCTCTCTCAACTAATCCTACGGTAGAGAGGAATAACCTCACTGGAGAAGACGGCCGACGGCTACGAGCTACGTAGCCGCGGTCCGGCCAGTTAGGGGTTCGACGCCCTTGACATGTTCGCTCCACTCTCAAACCACCAAGCCAAACGCATCAGCTCGATGAACTCCACCTCCATGAAAAATGTGGACCTAGGATCAACCCCATGGTTTTTGTGGCACTCCTCAAGGGTCGCTCCAAATAACACAGTTTCACATAAAAACTCCTCACATTAATTTGAAAAAAGAAAATCATCTACAGGAATTACACAATTGAGATCTAGTTGTACCTGAGCTTCAAAAGTAAAATTCAGCATTGGGTTTGTGGAACCATCAATGGCATTCTGCAGATTTCTCTTTTTATGTTCTTCAAGGTTTAAACAATCTTCATCATTACTGAAACAACTTTCTAACACTGAAACCTCTACACCATCTTCAGAAGCGATCGAGTAGCTGCTTCCCATGTTCAAGTATACACATCTTCTAAGCAGTGCACCGTTCTTGTATCCACAATACAAAGAACAATAAAGGTGTAAGTCGGGCATCAATAGTGGTACACTATAGAAGAAAACATCACCAATTTTATAATACTAGTTCATGGAAAGCATAAAAGTAAATTACATGTTTAATACCTCAATTTTCACATTTTTGAATCGAAGTCTTTTGCCACGACCAATTATGATTATAATCCCAGAGTATACCTGTCCTTTCCTATCAAATTCCTCACATAAGGATATAGTGCCCCCACAGCCATCATAAATGAACTCGTCAATGTCACAACCATCAACTATTAGCTGCCTTACAGGAGAGAGTTGAATAAAATTCTCTCTTTGCAAGAAAACATGCTCAGAAAGTATAATATCATCAGCCCTCATAAGAGGATCATTCTTTGGGTCTAGACTTTCCTCTCTGCCAGTTATCATGCCTAAAGAAGGCACAAAATACTCAACAACAGGAAGCAGAAAATCCAGGACAACAAGTATCCAAGGCTGCTGTATTCTTATAACAAATGATTGAAAAGAAGAACGCGAACGATAATCCAGTATCAGCATCGTGAGATTCGAAATCCCCGCATCAGTTGAAGAATCTTCAACGCACAGGTTAGCAGTCTCTGAATAAGATCCAAGCATCCGACGCATCTCAGACTTCGTATCTGGACGGATATCATGTATCGAAAATTTCAATATCGACAAATATAGATCCATTTCAAGCATTGAAGTTGTCCTATAGGACACCCATAGACCTTCCACCTATAGAAGGAAATATTACAAAATGTAAATATGCTCCAGGAATAATACAATACATATTGCATACCACCACATACCAAAGTACTAAACAAAATGAAAAAAAAAAATCCATTTAAAGAAACAGTACTAAAAAAATGTAAAATGCAATACATTCTACCGTGAAGCAGTACAGACTTTTTTCCTCAAACCAACTGGAGAGCTGCCCCTCATTGTAATAAAGAGAAGAACAAAGTACAAAAAAAAAAGGATAGATCCAATAAAAACAAGCAGTATAATATATATAGATGATGACATGATGTGAGATGGTATATTTTCCATAACAACAATAAAGAACTGCATATCTCCTATAAGAACAGCTGCACTAATGTTTAGGAATACTCACAGCAAGCTCTGCCAGAGGTGACTCTGAATCTGGGACCATTGAGAAGTTCAAGCAGCGCATACTGAACATCCACAGTCATGACAACAACGGTTCGTGAAAGCAACAAATGGTTACTAAGGTTGACTTTATCTGCAAGTAGACGAATTGACTCCTTTGTCCGGTTCACATTTTCACGAAAACTTGGGGGAAGGTTAGGTGTCTCAGACAGATTTGTCGAAATACAGTTTGTAGTGACATTGTATTCCTTATCTGACATGACAGCATGAAGCAATCCTATCTGCAGAAGGAAACAAACATAGTAACTTAAAAACAGAGTAAAAGGAATCTTCATCTATCAGTAAGCCATATAACCCACAGCTCATCCAACACTAAAGCATCAAGTTCAGTAAATACACATTAGTAACGTTTTAATCAAACAGCAATTTTCTAAAATTCATACAGGATGATGTATTCAGCCATTGTTTTCCAATAGCTCTGATATCAAAAAGGAATTATCAGCAAACCAAATACTTCAATAGCCACTTTTTGCCTATATATAAATTCATAATATTATTTGTTCATTTTCGTCAATCCTTGGGAGCATTTGCATTTTTTTCCCCTTAAAACTAGGCATAATATCTATTTCATCTTTTTTTAAAAAAAAGGTATGTAATGGTTTGCTGCTCTAAGTCGTTTGCAATTAATTGATATAGTCAGAATGTCACATGCAAATTCTAGTACAATCATTTAAGCTAGAAGAAAAAAATTATTTCAGAATTGAAAATTCTAGATTTACTAGCCATATCCCAAACATGACAACAGAACTTCAATGAAAGAAAATTTATAAATCCAAACCACATATATAGCCATGCATAAACAAATCAGCACTAGTCTGCTGAGAGTGTTACCATATTTATTTTCAGTTGGGAATCTCCTCTAGCTGTCTGAAAGCACTATGTTTGGTTTTGATAACTGAGACAACTAGTGGACTAACCTCTACTCTACTGTTGTGTATGAGATAGGATAGATCCACACCAATGTTGAGCAAGGATGGCTCTCAAGAACATGATGATGGAGGAGGCCAAATGGTGACCAAGTGCTAAATTGTTAAAAAAGAGAAAAAACAAGACCCTATGGGCTCAAGGCAAAGGTATAAGATAGGGTGTTTGTTTTGCCGATCAAGACGCAAGAGAGTATGTCATCAGATTTAGAATACATGGCCGTACTATTAAGAGGGGAGCTCTAATTAGACAATTCGGCCATCTAGTGCCAGGGTGTTGGAATTACATGCATATGCATTTAGGCCTAGTGACACATCGGAGAGCAAGCGAAAATGTTTGTGAAAAAAAAAACTTTGGAAAATGCTAACTTTGATTAGCATATTTGGCAAAACATTTGAGAGTTGGCATGCTTGTGAGGAGACAAAGATGTGCTCTCAGTGCTATCGCTGAGCATGCACCGGACAAGGCAACTGATGGTTTTCACCGGACATGCCCGGTGCCACACAGGATAGGTTCGGTGTGGCCTGGACAAAAACCCAAGCGTTCGGTTTTGGAAAAATATTTGACACTAAAATTACTGGATGTGTCCGGTGTGGCACCAGACATTGTTATTGTGGTAGTTGCTTGCTTAGCTAGAGTAACAGCAGTGTAGTTGAACCTTAGCCTCTCTTGTTAGTAGCTTTAGCTAGATGTAGCTTGTCTGCTTGTGTGACATAGAATAGAAAACCAAGCTACTAGAATTGTGTATGGGGCTTGCTTGTTGTGAAGAGCTTGACCTTGTAGTTGCTATTAGGATCATATTTTGTACTCCATCCCAAATTATGTCATTCCAATTTTTTTGGCATCTCAATTTTGACTAAATTATATAATAAAATAATAGCATACATACGGCAGTGCTATTCTACACCCAGTACCTGATACTGACCATGAAATACTAAGGGTGTGTTTGGTTGGGCTTCCAACCTGCTTTTGCTTTTGCAAAAGCCAAAAGCCCAACCAAAGAGCTCAAAAACAGCTGGGGCTTTTGGCCAAAAGCAGCTTTCACTGCAGTACAAATCCAAAAGTATCTCAGATCCTGCTTTCACTGGCTTTTGGGGTACAAAATTACCCACCTGCCACTGGTTAAGATCGAATCGTTATTTTCCTTCCTCGTTCTATTCCAGTCTTCCCCGTCACTAGCGGCCAAGCACAACCCAGGCGGCGCTACTCCTCCCTCTCCTCCATGGTCGCAGGCAGCACCGGATGCGTAGGCGCGGAACCCCATTCCCCAAACCAGCGAGCCCTCAGCGGGCGGAGCGGCTATCCACTGCTCAGTGAGCTGCAGCGGCACGCACGGCCCTAGCAGGCGGCACGGCGGCCGCGACGGCGGCGCGGCCAGCCATAGACAGGCTCCACCTCTGGCGAATGCGGCTCTGCCGCATTTCCCTGCCCCGCCCCCAGAGCGCTCGCGAACCTGCAGCCACCACTGCCGTCTCCGCCCAGTCACACCACTCAGATCCACTCGCTCGCGCACAGGCTCCCGTGAATGTGGCTACCACGGCGCCGCTCTGGCGGCCTGGATTTGGCGAACGCAGTTCCTATGGCGATGTCCTGGCCACATCTCCTCCCTCCCTACAGTGGTGAAGGAGCTCCCTTGGTGCGACAAGCTCTCGTTGAAGAAGTTCAGCAGTGTCTCCGGGTGGCGAGCCCCTTCCCTTATGCGGTCTCCGTCTGGTGTGCCCCTCCCCTGTGCGGCCTCTCCTTCCCATCCAATGAGCCTCCGCCTCCTCCCTGTGCATGCAGTGACGCAGAGCAAAAAGAGGGAGGTTGACATGCAGACCCCGCTTGTTAGTGAGTGTGGCACTTCAGAAGCCGCAGCTGTTAAACCAAACAGACTTTTGACTTTCTCAAAGCTACTTTTCCAAAGCTACTTCTTAGAAAGCTACAGCCCACAGCTGCTTTTCCAAAAGCCACAGTCCAACCAAAGACACCCTAAACAATACTGAACCACGTTCAATATCATTCAGTAGTTTGCATCAGTAGGCGACTAGGCATACTACTACAAAATACTAAGTAATACTGACGCGCAAGTATTGAACAATACTGAATTTTGTCAAGTATTAGGTACTATTTTCATAGTATACCAATGTGATGTCATAAATCTTTGTAATTATCACTATTATTTTGGTCAAACTTGAGATCATTTGACTCTCCAAAAAGGTTGGAATGACTTATAATTTGGAACGGATGGAATACTAACCCATTTTGTTATAGTGTTTGTGAGTTTGTAGGAAAAATTTATAGGCTATTCACCCCCCCCCTTCAAGCCATCTAGATCCTATCATTGTCACCAAGGGTTCTTCACACCCTTACTTACTAGACTAGGTCCTATAAATATGTGTAAACTCTGTTGCTACACTGATCAATAAAATACCTTCAGCAGGTTTATGCTCTAATAGAGAGTACTATTTGTTTAAGTAATAATTGTGTTTACTACCTATCTAGCTAGTACTAGGTATATAGTCTTTTGCTAGCTGCCAATATATGTTTAGTGGGTTCTTTGTCCTTACTCCTTAGGCAGTAAGAAAAGGTAGCTGTCTCTGACAATCTGCATTATTAGAAGTCAATTTAGACTTTCCTTACACCAATAGTAATGTTTTGTTTATAAAATTTTCCAGTAAAGTGGAGAACAACTCCACAGTCTTTTGCGTCAAAATAGTAAGGGGATAGGTCAGTAAAACTAGCAGCTGTCTAGTAGTATTCCAATCTGTTTTTATTAGTAGCTGGAGCAGCAGAAGCAGTAACAGTAGTAAGGTCTGATCAACAAGCCGACTTCATGTCTATAAAATATGTATGACTACATGCAATGAAACAGAACCTGTGTCAAACTCCTGCTACTCTACTCACCTCTGTAGCGGCTGCACTACTAACATGATTTTCAAACTGCTAGTCTGCTGAGAATGTAGGCATACATGTATACACAAATCAGCGCACAGAAAATTCAAAGTTGTAGAACTAGGCAAAATATTTTTGAGTTCTAGTAACAGATTTTAATGTACAACTTTTAAGGACAGTTTAGTTGATAAGTACCACATGCTGCAGATCAAACATATTTAAAACAACACAAAACAAACAAAGATGTTGGCCTTAAAATTGAAGTGATGGTGACCAAAAAGGAAGTATCAATTAGACAACACATACAAGTGAGACCATATTAAATTGTTAGATAAAGGCCAAGGAAACAAAATTAATCACCTGAACTTTCATAGACAGTATCGGGACCTTTTTGAAGACATCCCGCAGGCTACGTCGCACCTCTACATTGATGCCACGACCATCACGAATCATGCACTTTCCTAGAATTCCATTTACCCCAACCGCCATGTTGATTCCATTTATCTATTTGCGTGAATCAAAATATCATGTAAGAGAAATACAGTGGATATAGTCATTAGATTAATTTTACATCCCATTGCTTACCTCTGCATGGAGAACATCAAGCCTTACAGCAGAAGGGTCAGTCTCTTCACCTCCATGCCAACTAAACTCATTCCTTACTTTCAATTGGCCAAGATCAAATTGTATATAACTGCAGGAAGGTATCAGCATCAATGTCATTTCTACCATAACATCATTTTGTGCCACTTAATTTCAAACTATTGACAACAGCAAAACTACAAAATTCAAACTCATTACAAACACATTAGTCTATCTGACAACCAAGACATTTAAAATACCCTATCTGTACTTTTTTGGAACTGGTCACTGGTAATGCATGCTGTAGTTATACAATATAACAAGATCCTAAGGAACTAAATTAAAATTAATCAACAGGTTCTTTGACAACAATTGAATTAGCTAATAGCTGGAAAATGTAGACATACTCTTCACTCTGAGAATTCTTAGGAACAATGATTATGGGTGTCTCAAGTGAAAGATCCAGCTTTATAGCAGAAGAACCATCCATTTCATATTTCTGAATTAACCACTCAAACCCTCCAACTTTATCAATAAACTTAATTGCCTCTTCAGTATGAGGGGTGGCAAGCTCCATAAAATAAGAAGAGAACTGCAGAACAGAAGGCACATAAAAAAAATATACCACTGGAAATCTGATAGAACAATTTGCAATGTCAATACACACCTCTTGAATAAAACGGTAGAGAAAGACAATACGGACAGCAGAAAGCTGACCACTCAAGCTGTAATTATGACCTTCGAAGTCTTCATCATCGATACTGTACGACTGGAATGTGAACTACAGGAGTGAAGGAAAACCATTCATTGTAGTGCTTCAACCGAACAATTAGGAAATGGAAAATAAAAATTGTCTTGCTTGCATATTTGAGATAATTCTGCTTCTCCAATATTGAAAGAAGTTAAAAATAAATAGCCCGAGTAAACTTAGAACTTGAATAAGTATTGGACAAGCATTGAGATGCGCACTTAATCCCAGATATTCCAGTACCCAAAGCTTCAAGATGCACTTCCTCCCAGACATTCTAGTGTCTAAAGCATGAGATGCACTTCCTCCCAGACATTCTAGTGTCTAAAGCAAGTTACCAACCAATTGAAGTGCATATCCTTAAAAACTGGCTGAGACAACAAACACCATGGGCAATGTCAACCAGGTGGTGGTGAGATAGACTATGGAAATTTAGTATAAATGATGTAAAATAGTCAGGAGTATTAGTGTAATCTCTTAGTCTAGGATTTCCCTCCTGTGTCTCTCATGTACTCTATATAGTCCCTTTGGGCCTCAATACTATTATCCAATTCAGTCTCACTCATTAGTAACACATATTAGGTTCATTGATAACATAATGGCTGCAAAAAATGTCAAAACAAGATTTTGCTTTCCATTGGAGGACAATCCAAATAGGCCCTTGGTCGCTTTGATAATATGATGCAATCTACTACAGCTAGTTCAAATCCATATATCTTTTTGTTAAACAAAAAAGAACCTGGGTTTTGTACAACAATGCCCAGCTAGCACAGCAAATATACTTGCATGAAAATGAACATATAATACCTAAGATTGTAGACACGGTAAGAACAAATATATACCATTAGCATACAAGTGACAGCAAACAGTCTGAGAATACCTTTATAAGTGACTCAACACCAGGCTTCCGTATATCGCAAAGCCAACCCCAACGATGATCTGGACCAAGGGACATATCGCAAAATCTCATATTCCCCAGCATACCATCAATTGAAAAAGAACTTGGATGAACCTGATAGATATTAAGAAAGTAAAGAGAAACAGAAAAGTTTAAGGTATAGTTGATGAAGATTCACAAACACACAGATGTATTATGACAAAAAAAAAAAATTACAAATAAAAGGTCTCAAGCACATTCCTTATCCTGTATTAATGCATTATTCTATCAATGAAAATAAGTTCTGTATAAATCTTTAGACAACTCCCTAGCATAATGCTAGTGGTATTCGAAATGCATGTAGTCAGTAACAATCAAAGCTTACCCTTTCAAATATGACACTAGGGGGAAAAAAACATGTACATGCACTAGACCATATAAAGTTTAAACAAAAGAATTTTAAACCAATGGACAACACTCACAAGACAGCTAATCTAATGCAAGCAATCGACTACATCACATTTACCACTCAAATCATCGAAAAATCACATGCAATGACATATGCACCACCAAAAGTGCTCAGGAAATGCAAATGTCCCTATCCTACATCCTTTTAATTGACCCTGGAACACAGTATCCTCATACAAAAATGCTAAAGCACCATGAAAAGCTAGAGCAGTACTGTTTAAAACTTTGAGCATAGGTGGCATAAATGTTGAAATTTAGAATTCATACGATACATTTTTTAGTATTACAATAAGTGGGAACTCTAATGTAATAAACAGAGTTAGTATCCACAAGTACTTTTGGAGCTCCAAAAAATGTTGGAAGTAATTTATTTTCTTGAGATAAAAATATCAAGATTGCTTAATGGATGCTAAAAACTAGTTGATCCTTGAAGCTTCTAGCAAACTTAAGTATGAGTTGGAAAGATGCAAGTCAAAAGCAAATTGAGCTTTGCTAATTAAGAGGTGCTTGATACTACTAAAAGCTACTGAAATGTTCATGCAGCATGAGCTGTGAATTGAACGACAGACCTATATAGCAAGAGGAAGAAGTAGTAAAATAGAAACTGACTATTAGCTGGTTTTTTCTGTAGCATGCGCTGTACATTAAGGTCAGCTACTGTAGCAAGGTCGGTTGCTGTGGCAAACAGGCGCCATAGCCTATATAAGGACACGCTGAGTTCCTTTGTAGATAAGATAGAGAACTAGATAGCAAGGGTACCGCTTCAGATAGCTTTGAGCTGTATGTGTATTGAAGCTAGTTAGAATGCTCTAGCTTCAGATAGCCTTGAGCTGTATGTGTATGTGTGAGAAGAGATAATAAAGATTTTAGTTTCAACAATACCACATCCCACTGTTTTGCTGTATATATTCCCTAAAAAAATGCCATTTCGTAATGGATACTTTAATTCTTTAATCCCTTCATTAAAAAATA
Organism: Chrysopogon serrulatus; assembly: GCA_015844335.1. Taxonomy (NCBI): domain Eukaryota; kingdom Viridiplantae; phylum Streptophyta; class Magnoliopsida; order Poales; family Poaceae; genus Chrysopogon; species Chrysopogon serrulatus. The sequence goes on from JADLZL010007954.1 coordinate 46,403, forward strand.
CAAGGTACATTTTAATTAGAAAGAACCAACATGTATGCTTAACCAACATTGAGAAACTATAATTATATGTATGTTTTGTATGTTATATAACATGATTTCTTTATTCATTGCAAATATCTCACCTTCAAATCAAACAGAAATTTCTCTTGCACAAACATTGCAAGCTGAGAACCATCTTCCTTATTAAGAAACATTGATACCCGGTCCACATCCATTTTCACGTTGAAAATGGTTCGACGTTTCCCATAACCTAACAATCCTTTTACAATTGTAGGAGGAGCTTCTTCCTTCCCTGTGGGTTTCACAGTTTGAATTGCAGGTGCCACATCAGGACTACTCTTCGGCACAGAGCCAAGATCAATTCCAAACTCGATGAGAGCAACAAGTGTGGGTCTGTTGCAGTAGAATTCCAGTGCGGACATACGAATACTCATCTGAAACAAGCAGATAAACAATGGAATTACAGGGCAAGATATTAAAGCAAGATAAACAAATTTCTGATGCTTTGTTCAAATGTATCATTAATATGAAAACAAACTAGAAGGTGCCTAATTTTCAATGTCCATTACCTGTGAATCTACACCATCATAAAGACAAGAATCAGGACTCCTGCTCAAGAATGTAAGAACAACAAAATCTGTCACATTATTATCTTGTGCCTCGTAAAATATTTCAGTAGATTTCGCGTTCTGTTCATCACCATCAAACCATGCACCATCTTTTGAACCTGTTTCACTGTACTCATTTGCATCAGCAATGAAGTTGGGAATTTGACTGTCATGCAGATTTAAATTTTGGTCTGGAGTAAAATCTGTTAATGCATCCATGAAAGAATCCTCATCCACAGGAAAGGTGCTTAGGTCGCCGCCTTTATCAAGAGTATCAGAACAGGTAGCTTCCACACTTTCATTGATGACAGAGCATGCTAAATACTTTGAAGACATTGACAGACGACCTTGTAGCTCGTCCATTATTTTCAATGAATGCAATTTCGTTTTCACACTAAGACCACGAGAAGATTGAATAACATTAACCTACAATATACATAACAATAACCGATGGAGTCAGCAAAAAATGAAACGGAATATAATAAACCATAATCTACCATGGCTGAACTTAATAAAATGAATTACAAAACTTATCAGAAAATCCATTGATGGACAAAGGGGAGAACAATGGATAGTACACAAGCAAGACAACTAGGTAATCACTGCAAGGGCCTCTATGTCACACAACACAAACCAGTTGAGAAGCTGAAAGAACAGCAGGGGAAATGTAAACTGAGAAAACAATCGCTGATGCAACGATTCAAATTTGAATACGCATAACAATTAATTTAGTTAGAGGGAATTTACTAAGTGAAAAAAAACCTGGACCGACAGCAGGGAAGATGCCCGCACAGCTTTGCACAAAGAAAGAAATCTAGGCAAGCCGGCCCAGAAAGCTCCTGAAACCTGGCTTCACAGCCGGAGTAAAAAGCGGCCAAACACGCATGGAGCCAGTGGGAGGCGCAGAGCAGGAAGAGGGAGCAGAAAGGGAGAGAGGGCGAGGAAGGGGTCTTTTTACAATTTTTATCAATGCCAGCACAGCCATGTAGGCATTTAGAGGCGATATGGTGGCCTTTGGTCCTCTACTCGAGCATGCAATAAGATCCAGGACCCAACTAGTCACTTTTTCAGTTTGAGGTCCCAGACAAAAACAATGTTATCAGATCGGATGATTAATCACAGTTAGTCATCCTTATCATAAAGGGTCCTCGGGTGACTAATCATGACAAGTCATCCGATAAGAGCTCTTGATGACCAGTTGGGCCAGCTCAAAAGGTTAGTATGGTGGGATTAGGAAGAATTTGGCCCACCCTTAGATGGCCCATTAGGTTTATAGTATAAGTATATATATATAAGCAGTGAAGAGGAGTGGACCAGCAGCAGTGGCTATTTTCATCGAGCAGTCTTTTTTTGTTCTCCCGCTTCAGCCGCCTCCGCTCTCCCCTCAGCACGTGTCTCTTCTGCCTACACCTCTCTGCCTCTTCCTTGCTGGCACCACCTCCGCACGTGCCTGGCCAGCTACCTGTCCCTCGCCAGCGTCTGGCTCCTACCTCTGCTCCGCCCAAAACTCCCAGCTCCTGGAACCCTGCAGCTCCACCCGCCTCTCCCCTGTTGTAGGCCTGTGTGACTCTGCCTGCATTCCTGCACCAGCCTCTCCCTTCAGGCATTAAAAGGTCAGGCTAATCCTCCAGTTGATGACTAATCACAATTAGGCGTCTCATCGGTGGTTTTACGACTAGCCTCAATATACGATCTGGTAACACTGCCCACAGTGAAATACTTATTCATGTTACTTCAAGTAAGATTGGAATAATTACCTTGCCTCCATTCCCAAGGAGCTCTAGCATTAGAAGCTCTTGTGGATCATTGCTTGTTCTGTCCAGCTACAATAGTTAGACAAATGTGGAAACAAAGTAATCAATATGACAGTCAGTTGCTGCTTGAATATATGCAAACCTGGTGCATGATGCATCCAGGTCTCATTTGAGAAAAATTACCAAAATTTCACGTAATACTCTACCTTTCCATACAGTGAAAGTTTAGTTTCAACAACAGAGCCATTCACAACAAGATCCACTGATCCCAAGCTATTAAGCCGTGGTGTACTTGATCCTTGGGGATGGTTGACAGGGTCACCTAATATGTTCACATCAGGAGGGGCCTACAGAAAACAAGGAAGGCATGAAACATAAGACGAACCATTACAAGCTGTAGGTTACATGTCAAGTATTTAAGTAAAGAAAGGCATACAGAAGCTCGATATGTTGCCTGGACAAGTGCTTTCATCCACATAGCCTTCTCAATTTCATTACGAAATTCAATTACCAGTGTGCTGGTCAGTTCTAGTGCCTGCATATGCAATAATGCTTAGACAAAACAAGAACCGAATGGGGAAAAATCCTGTAGGTTAATATCCAATAAAGAATGGCAATCCAAAACAGAAACTCGTATTTAACATATTATGTAAAAATATTGTATAATAGATTAATAGTAAATAGAGGCTACAAAGGGGAACGAAGTGATGAGCAGAAGTAAAAAAGTGAGGAGTACAAGATGTCTTCATATTTCACATGTTTATTGTATAATAGATTAATAGTAAATACTCCCTCCATCCCACAAAGGATGGAAATCTCACTTATTGAGGCTAGATTAGTGAAATTGTAAAATTACGCATGGGCCCCTTCCTATTTTCTTGTCTCATGCAGCAGTGTATCTAGAATGTTCAGACGTGGAAGGCCAGGGGCTGTGTGCATGAGGATTCCCCCAATTTGGGGCCTATTACCATAGGATTTGTTATGTAAATAGGGGGGGTGGATAGTGCAGCGATTTTTCAACTGCATGCTGTGTTTTTTTATTAGACCCCACTGAAAAGCTGATCTCAACTGTACATTGTCATTAATTTTGGGACAAGTTTTAAACCATAGGATTTACATCCTTTTAGGGACAGAGGGAGTAGAGGCCAGAAAGTGTTGAGCAGCAGAAGTACGAGAAGATGCCATAATATTTCACACATGTTCAAGATGCATAATAGTGCTTGCTAGCAAAAAAATAAACTGACAAAGCCATTTGTTTTTTATGATTTTGCATGATACAGAGCAAAGACTGTAGTTAGCATGACTTTCCTGATTCCATTCAATTGAAGAAAATGTTTATTTGTTTTCTATTCACTTTAATTAGCATGACTTTATTTGTTTTCCATTATATTCGTGCAGTCAAATTTTTTTAACAAACAATTAGAAAAAAGTATCAATATCTATGATATAAAATAAGTATCTTATGAACATTGTATGATAAATTTTTCTAATTTGGAATTTCCAGTAGAGACAAAGTTTAAAAAAAAATATCACCATAAAGTGCAAATAGGACCCAGTCCCTTACCTTATGTGTGTCTCCACCTCTAGAGCACACACCAATACTGTAAAGAGATCCACCAACACTCGTTGGTGGCACCTCAAATACTTGGCGAGTAGCCATGCTGCAAACCAAATATCAAAAGCATAAATGACATAAAAAAAACTTAACATACCTATACATAATCCTAATTTCCATCTGTTTCATTAACAGAACAATTTCTTTAAACTCTCTACTCAACTAGCAAACTAACACTAATACATAAGCATTATTGGAGAACACAAAGTTTATTTAAAAACAATGAAACTCACATCGGACTGCTACACTCTTCATGAAAATTGAGTTGCTTTCGCAAATTCAGAGACGATAAACTAAAATTAGTGAGTTTTTTAGCCATTGTAATGCTCATTTCACTTCGACCAGATTAAATATATTTTCTTTATTAGTCTGAGGAGAATTAGGAAGATATAGTACATACCTACAACACCTTTGGTAAGTTGGGGAGAACTCAGAATCCAAAATATATAGATACATCTCAGATAATACAACATAGCAAGTATGCCATTCAGCTTGCGAATAGCCAATGCCCTTGACACAAAAATAAAACATACAAATATGGTATTAGCAAATTGAACAGAAGCATCGCATGGTACGATATGATTGAATAGAACATTCAATCAGAACAGAAGTGTAACTTCATACCCTCCAAACCAAAGTTCTAGCTTCACCAGCTAGATCAGCAGGATACCAAGGCACCAAGCTACCACTTTCGTGGTTATTTGAATGTTCATTATTGCTTCCCTTCATATGGTTAAGCACACCAAGCAATTCAACTATCTTGCAGTACCTTTTTGGTGAAAAGTGAATGTCCAAATTTGGGTACTTGAAAAGAAACACGAGTTGATGGATAATTCGGATGTGGAACTTTGATCTTCATGCCATCACAGAAAAAATAAAGTCAATATTTTTCATGCATTTCAATGAGAAAAAAAGAGTGTAGAGTAAATGTTATTCGCTAAGTTAGACAGATTTTTCTCCCCTATGTACCTAACTAGTACGAACAACCAAAGATGTTTAACATTCGTAAATAGGAACAAATAAAAAGAAGATAGGGCACGTAAAAATAAAAGAGCACTTTCAAGATAACAATGCAAAAGTTGCTCATACTTATTTCATATAAGCTCAATAGTAGTGGTCCTTTGTACATGCAAATTTTGCACAAAATACAAAACTGGCAAATTCCCTATGTATCTCCTATAAGGCCACAACTATGTCAGCTAACTCACACATGCAAATCAGAACTAAATAGGGCTAGGGCACCTATTGAGATGCATTTTGTCAAAATATTTTTAGACAATAAAAGGAGAGTGTTGATGTATAATAAGCAATATAATATACGCAATATCAGGTAGCAATGTCATGGGCATCTCAGTTTCAGTTATCTGAGACAAATTACAACAACAACAACAAAGCCTTTTGTCCCAAGCAAGTTGGGGTAGGCTAGAGGTGAAACCCAAAAGAGACACGAAAAAGAGAAACACATAAAGGGCACAAGACAAATAGGGTTAGGGTCACGGTTCAGGCACGTTGATTGCTAGTCTCCAAGAGCTCCTATCCATAGCTACCACTACTTTAAATCTTCATTTGTTGGATGGGGCTCATCTAAACAATATAAGAGGCTGAAAAATTCCAGTAGGACAGTTGAATCAGGCAGAAACCAGTTCTAAACAACAGTTTGCTGAATAATACAATACCCAGTCTGTTTAACAAGTTGAGCTCATAAATATCAGTCAATAATAACTAACATATTTCATTAAGCCAAAAAGGTTATTTAGTAAGAAAAACTAACGTCATAGATTTGTTTATTTCAATAGTTAAAATATGTAATGCAAAATGACCGATTTAATTACCTGCTCAATTATCACTGACATTCCACAGCGATCAAGCAGAGAACTGAACTGATTATCATCAGAGGTATGACCTAGCAGGGTATTTTGATCTAAATTTTCAGGTATTGAGTATATGTCCTGAGCTACATCACAAATAAGGAAAGCAGCCATATCCCTCCCAGTAATATAAAAGCCTGAATACAGACTCTGTCTTTCTTCATCATGCTTACCATCCTGTAGATGAAAAAACAGTTAGTACCAACTAGCTCAACAGTATGACACATACTATGGGGCCAAGAACTTACTCTTGTATGCAATGTAAAATGACCAAAATCAAGAACAAAGTACTCATTGGCCAGCAAAGGTTGATTAGCACTCAAGGGAATCCTAACTTTTGGTGCATCCAGATCAATATCAAGTCCAAATCTAGAAAAAGGAACAAACTGTGAGTCAAAACAAACACATAATGGCAACGGATTGAGGAAATGCTAACATGAAAAAGTATCAAACGAGGAACCTAGAAAAAAAAAAAAAAAAAAAAAGATTCAGGCATTGGAGGACAAAAACCATACTTATCAAAGATTCATCTATGAAACATTGACACTTATGATAAGAATGAAATGCAAATACTATTCTCCATACTTCCTGCTTTAACAAAAGGTCATGGATTAGAGTAAACATACTCGAACCCAGAAGCACATATACCTGCTTTGTTCCTCTAACACCAGCTGAAGCTGCTCCTGAGCCCTACGTGTGACCTGCTCCAACTTCAACTGCAGTTTAGAAGATCAGATAAATTATTAAAACTCCAGCTCAGTATGAACAAAACAAATAGAATGAGAACAAACTCAAACTAGATACCACATACTTAGGTTATATGAACCAAAAAAAAAAAAAAAAGATAAATGTACCTGTAGAGCAGTTGCTGTTTCCATAGTTACTGTTGGACTAACAGCGTTGCTTCGCTTAATGAACTCCATAAATCGTTCATAACTATCCTTCAGAACCTAATGATGAGTACAAAACAAATGAGTGAAATGACAACAACAAAAGTTTCCATATTATGCTAAGTTATAATAAGCCTATTAGCTCTGTAGTGAAAGCCACACAAAATGCAGAAGTGCAAGATTATGTGAGGAAAACAATTTGTAGCTCAACCATTTCTTGTTTCATCTTCTTGCACCTACACTTCTCCGCAGAATGGAAAAGCCGATCATATGATCCATACCATAAACAACACCGCCTGAACAATCCCCCTCCATGATTTCATGTCGCTGGCTTACTGGGCCGAGGCACTTGTCACAGACACTTACGTGCTTAACCAACACCCCTCCTCTGTCAGCAACAAAATCCCATACCAGCTCCATCATCGCTCTTTACCTGTGTTACACCAACCTTAGTGCCACACCAACCTTAGTGCCACGGCTCCCACCAAACTAGCACCTTGCAAGTTTCTCGAGTATCCCTCTTCCAACAAGAGTTACTGGTCTTTCGATGTCTCTTCGCAGAGAGTGATCATCCCCCAACATAACATGACCGATGAGTCAGTGTTTCCATTCGCCACCGCCCCATCTAGTGCATCTTCACTTGACTTTCTGTTGCAGGATGCTTCTTCTACTATGTCAGTCGCTCTGCCACCAGATGTTGACCAGGTGCCCTTTTCTTCAGTTGCTCCCTTGTCTCCTAAGGTCGAGCAGCTGTTGCTCGACGACCCGACCATTACTGGCTGGCCCTGCCGTTCAGCCCAGAAGACATCTTGTCCCGGCTACCGACCACCGCTACCGGCACCTGAGCGTAGTGCGCCATAGTCGTCTTCCCCAATGGGCAAGGCCAGGGCTGACCCTTCTTCAGCCTACTGAGCAGCGGACCATGCAGAGTTCTACATGCTCGAATCCCATCTTCGATCAGTTGACTCATTTGAGAATAGGTGCAATGCAGCCAGTCAATTACCGATATCTCTCGGCTCCATCAAGTTTTCCATTGTGGCTGATCCAGGATCGGTTGACATTGCAGCCAGTCAATTACCGAAATCTCTCCACTACATCGAGTTTGCCATTGCGGCTTGATCCCAACTGGCATGTTGCCATGGTGGATGAGTACCAGGCTCGATTGACAATGGCACCTGGCACCTAGAGCCTTGACCACCTGCACCAACATTGTGATGGGCAAGAGGATTTTCAAGCACAAATTCCACTCTGATGGGTCTCTCTCCCGCCACAAGGCCCATTAGATTGTTCGCAGCTTCTCCTAGCAGATCGGCAACGAGGCAATCAGCCCGGCGGTGGTCAAGCCAAACACCATCCATGTCGTACCTAGCATTGCTCTAACCTGTTCATCAGCTCAACATGAAGAACATCTTTCTTCATGACGACCTTGCGGCTCGAGCCAAGTTGTGAGCTACTGACAGCGCTCCTGTAGAAAGCCCCTTGGAGTACCAGAGCCTGACTCACACATTCATCACTGATGCCATTTAGCAGGTCTGCCTCTTCATGCATGACCAACGGGAGTCGCACCTTGCTTTGATCAAGCGCATCCTCCTCCATGTAAAGGGCACCCTCAACAGCGGTCTACACCTCAGCACCGGTGGTATGTTCTCCATCAGTGCCTATTCTGACGCTGACTAGGCTGGCTGCCCAAACACTCAATGTTCTACCTCCAGTTATTGCATCTTGATGACCAATTGGTCTCCTGGTCTTCCAAGCAGAAGCAGCAGACTACAGTGTCCCCATTTGAGTGCAGAGGCGGAGTATCGAGCTGTTGCACTAGCTACGACTTCAGGAGATTTATGTCTTGGGAGTCTGTTTGGCTCAGCTATGAGATGTGAAAAAATGCAAGCTGTTTGGTTAAAATAACTATAAAAGCTAGTACCTCTATCTCCTTTGAAACAGCTATAAAACGTCTCTGTACTTTCACCAATTTGGAAAAGCAGAAAGCAAGGTGCTATGAAAATTGTACAACACAAAGGCAGTTGCTTCTGGAAAAGCATCTTCAAATTCTACCCGTTCGGTTGGCTTTTCTGCTTTTCTCAGCAGCACTTTTCAGAAGTTGAACCAAACAAAACCTTGATTCCTTCAGCAACCATTGTCTATTGCAACCACATTAGTGCAGTCTACATGCCAACTAATCTGATTCATCATCATCACAAGATGCACATTGAGATTGACGACATCCACTTCATCTTTAAGAAGGTTCAGGGCAGGCCCACATCCTCCATGTCCCCTCCACACATCAGTTCGCGGACATCATGACTAACGGACTGCCTGTACAGTTGATTAGTGACTTTAGGTCCAATTTCTGCTTCCATCTTCCTACTAGTGACTACGGGTGGGTACTAGTGATATGTATAATCTAACATATGTATATCATGTAACTTGTACTCCAAGCTGTACCTTGATTATATATATGAAATCCACCCTCCCATGGTGGGTGTAAGGTTCCTTCTATGTTATGAATAGCTGCTAATTTAAGTGTCCAATTGGTGGGCCTAGAGGCTGAGTCCACAGAAACCACGGAAGAACAATTTATCGCAACAAGAACAAGAACTAGAGCCGGGACTGAAATAAGGACGGTACAGGGCACTCAATGTAGAGAAGCATGGTCCTAGAACTCCAGAACCAAGGCTGTGGCTAGCAACCATATTAGCAAGGCCAAATGTGGATAACGCCACATGGGTAGTGACTAGTGAGAGTAACACCGGTCAAGGTGTGAGACTGGATCCAGTGTGAAGCATCATCTCTTCCCTCGTATCTTCACCTTGAGCGAAAATTGGGTGGACTAAATCTCTTTTGTGAGGGAGATCTCATGCAATGGCTCATCGGCTGTGATGAGTGTTTCAAGGGCTACCATGTCAGCAGCACTCAGCAACAATCAATCTTCCATGAATAAAGCAAGCATATTGACATTCGGTATCAATTCAACTATGAGTACTCAGAGAATGGAAGCATCTTTGCTGATTTCATCAGCACCAACCACAGACATTATAACAAAGGGCTTAGTGCAAGGATTGGAATGGTCAAGACCAGCCTCAAAAACAAAGATTGGGGGGGGGGGGGGGGGGTGGGGGGGTGTGTGGAAGGATTGGACGGACAATGTTAGTATAATATAGTTGCTATTTGTGTATTGTGCTTACCTATTTGGTATTCGATCCTGTTTGGACCAACTTCTCTAAACCTCGCTTTGAATCAAAGCTGCCTTTCTACCATAGCAAGGTTTCATAAGAACTTTAATTCGTTTGCAAAGTGATCTTCAGTCACAAATAAGTGTTGTTATAGAACATATTCAGTTAACAATTTTAAACTTTGATGTCTTCTCTCTTTGAATATTCCAAAAGAAATGAGCATAGCTTGGCTAGATTCATCATCTTAAAAAAAGTTTCAAAATATTATCGCTTTGCTATATTTTTGCATGTGTTATACTATTAATTAACTGACAAAAAAGTGTCATGGTGTCTGCATTGCAGTCCAAAATGATACTTATATGGAACTGGAGGGAGTAGTGTAGGGCCATTAACTAATGCTTTTGGAGATATGTTTGTGTTCTCGCATAAATAAAACTTTAATAAAAACGCTTTGTTTTTTTCTCAATAGATATTTTCTGGGGCAACTACTGGCACTAAACTGGAATAAAGATTAAAGAATACAAAATAATTGATATTGTCAACAGAAAACGTTGGTGAGGAGATTAAAAAAAATAACCTTCAAGAATAAACCAACTCAAAGAATGAAAAATAAGAAACATGCAATTGCCTCCACATAATATAATAAATAATAAAGTATCATAAACACGCAAGCTTAGATAAGTACCGTGACATGGCATGGTGATATCTTTGCCATCAGCTGCCAATCAAGGTCCATACCAATTGGTGCTCGCACAAAACTAATATCAAGAGCATTACTCTTCCCCTCACTAATGACACTCTGCAAATAAGGGATAAATGGGGTTATTGATAAAAAAAATGAAAGCCACAAGAAAAATATAGAATGGCACGCAAACTAAAATTTTCCATGCACCATATAAATGACATACAGTCACGTCAACCATTTTGGCTGCCACAAATGATCTAGTAAGCTGCATGTGCTTAAGGTTAATCGTGGTAAAGGTGGCCATGAATCAGACGATCCCTTGCATCTAACACAACCACCACCAGTACCAGTACAATGGTAATATGGATTGGTTTGGACCCTGGAACCTCAATATGGCAGCATATTAACTCGTTTTCATAAAAAAAAATATAAATAATTTTGGTTACAATGGTTTCGGGCCCTGGCTCTTTTTAAATTGTATTTTAGAAAAAGTGTATAGTGGTCTACTTGAAACAATTGTGAAACTGGTTTTTCCCTTCAAACAACCTGACAGCCAAGTTTCAAAATTACAAGTGTGCACAAGCCATGCAGATTTTTCATTAGGTGACATGATTGCAATTAGTAAACATTGGTTGTATTAGTGTTATTAATTGTTTGAGGAATGAGGAAAGCTTAGCCTGAGCATACTAACTTGTGGTTTTCATAAAAAGTTGGCTGGGATGGACCAGCATATTTCAGATCAAAAAATAGAGTGGCATACAACTTCAAATCCATAAATTGATATATTCCATCATATTCAATTACCTGTGCAAGAGAACCTTCTGGAGAAGATAGACCACAATATTTCAAAGTTACATCACAGCGTGTGCTCTTGGGATACAGCTTAGTGACAACCTGAAGTTGCTCAAATCTACCACATAAAACCTCAGTTCCATCAATATTGATGATCCTTACACCAGCCTTGCCAATGGATACATCCATCATAAATCGAATCGCATTTGGGGAAACCTTCTCGAGGGGTAAAGACAGATCTTCATCTGGTTGGTAACTCAACAGCTTATTAACAGCTTGCCACTCTTCTTTAGTCAGTTGCTCCTCTTCATCTAACTGTGGTTCTGGGTGTGTAGCTTCTTCAGAAGGTAAACCAGACGTGTTCCTTCAACCAAAGCAAAACAAAGGGACTTTGGTAGGATAGAAACAAGCATAAATGGAACTCTGAAAAGTTCGTTTACGTGATAAAGTAAATTGAAGTTAAAGCATATCAGTATCCTCCAATCAACCAACTTTTGGCTTGTGAAATTATCATCCAACCAAATAACAAATGCAATATTGATTCTAGTTTTTAATAATATCCAGTATCTAGAAATTAGAAGCACTTCATAAAAGAATTAGCATCGTTTATGATTCTGATCAATAAGTTTACAAACCATCCAAAAGGCCACCATCTTTTCTTTGGGGCCCCTTTTCTATACAGTGTCTCCTTTGATTTCACTGTTTCAACCTTAGCATGAGCCAGCAACCTGAAGTATGGAATAATAAAGAAAAGATGAAGAGCAACCCAGATAAAGACAAAAGAAAATGCAAACCTAGAATATATTGCATTAACGCACCTCCAAAGTACTATAACCTTCATGTCTAGAATTTTCTCTATCTCTCGAATTTCAGAAACATCAACTTTTGGTGCTTGTTGCAAAAGGGTGGCATACAATTGAACATAACGACGTCGAAGCTGGCAGAGGTGCCTAGTTCTCTCCCATGAGAACCAATAGCTGGAAACAAAATGGTAAATAAACATCACTACAATGCATTTGAAATGATGAACAAAACTAAGAAATACCTAAATAGTAAACATCTTCCATCAAAGCATAATTTGACTAAGTAATTGCCCAACATTCAACATATACATCTATCAAATCAACAAATAAGCTTAAAGATTGCTCATACATCTAGGTCTAAAGCTGACTCAACAAAGCTGCTAGGGACTCCGTAACACAAAGAGGGTTAGCAAGGTAGCAGCAACAAAATGCAGAGGCTGGACAAGGATACTGCTAGAAACATGATATGCTCATTGTGCATTCTTTTGTGGTAGAACAGACAATATGAAGATGGAGAAAATCACCATTAAAAAGGGTTATGAAAGTCAAGATTAACTATTCCACTCATAACAATGAAAAAAATGGAGAACTAAGATACTCCCTCTATCCCAAATTAAAAGTCATTCCAACTTTCTTGGAGTCAAAACATCTCAAGTTTGACCAAATTTATATAATAAAATTTATGACACCAAATAAGTATCATTAAATTCATCATTGTTAATTATATGTTCATAGTATACGTATTTGATGTCACAAATTTTTGTAATTCTCTATAATTTTGGTCAAACTTGAGATGTATTAACTCTCCAAGACTTGTAATTTGGAATGGAGGGAGAAAGTATTACCATAGTTTCTTTTGTCGCAGACCAGCCAGCACAGCATAACGCCACCAAGCACGACGATCCTCCTTTACTGGTACAACAGGCCGTAAATGAGATACATCAACACGCGTGTTCTAAACCTCGAAAATGTTTCCAACAGTTTAATGCCATCATAATACTGTGCCTGGCATATAGAATTGCAAAGAGAAGTAAGTAAGTGAGTAAGAACAGAATAACTAAACATAGTAAGTAGAGCAATGGGGTACCTCGGTTACAGTTAAAGAAACATCACTGAGGACAAGTGAGGCTTTCTCCAATGGGGTATCTGGATCCCCTCTTTCATTCTTTCCAAGTCGTTTATATTTAAGGGTTCCATTTATAGGAGAGACCAGGTACTTCCGGTTTAATGCCCAGATGGAATTTCCAGAGTGATCATCAATGCCATCTTGAAATATCTGTTACAGATCATCCAAGAATAAGTAGCGAACAGGTACAGAAACAAAGGTGTTGTGACTGACAGGAGAATAACCTCACTCCATTCAGCTGGATTTAGAACTTCCCATTTTTTATGAAGCTTCCAAGGATTACTGTCCGAGTCATGGTAGATGGCCAGCCTATGCAGTTCAACAGACTAAACAATGACAAAAACAAGAATGAAAAATAGTTAACATAAAAGAATAATCATCTGGATTATAACAATATAAATAAACAAATGGAGAACATCAAAGAGGAACACAACTTATTATAATCAAAATCAATCAATGCTGTGATCCAGTATGCCAAAACAACCTAAGAAAATCAATAGTGCCACTTGCTAGCCTTGGTATTGCAGTAACAAACCATCCAGGGGGGGAGGTGGGGAGGAGCAATTGGTTGATCTTGAGTGATACATAATTTGAATTTGAATAGAAGTATACAATTATGTATAGAAAAATTTCAGTCATCATAGAGATCAACCTACACTTCTTATAATGTTGCATTGTCGTTATGTTCAGTATAAGATAATATAAAACGTATCAATGTCGAGCAGATGGGATACTGATTACTAGTTCCATAACTACTTCTATGCTATGTACCTAGAGTACAGACATGGATTTCAATGTCAAATCCCATCAATACAACAATACCCAAAAAAAGAAGTGATGCTTCTGACATCAAAGGTTAATAGTAACAAAACATGAATATGTTCTGACCTTCCGCAGCTTATCTAGGGCTACACCTGCATCAAATGTTTCATTACCATCCTCATCCACCGTAACGGCTGCAAGTTTTGATAATGTGAAACCAGATGCGAATGGGTGCCCAGAATTGCTAGGGAAAAAAATCAAAGAAAATGTTACAAACTGAATACAGGGAGAGAAATTAAAACAGATATGCAAGTGATTTAACAAACCTGATAGAATCTTCATATCTGATGTGTACATTACTGATGGTGACTTTAAGATTACCAATAATTGTAGATATTAAATTGTATAACCATGAATTTCCACCTGGTACCTAAAACATGCAGGGAATAACAACAGATTATATAGAGTAGCACAGTTTATATGGAACAGAATCTATGATAAACTAATACACCCAGATTTTAAATAAATCACAATTTACAAACCATAATGTTGTGTGGTTAGAAATGGAAATACATTTTAGTGTAGAGGTTTATCAACCTCACATTCTAATTAGAAAAAATTACAACGCCCACCACTTCACAAACAATTACACGTCCCACCAAGGAATATGCTTCAAGAGAATCCAAACATTCATAGCCATATAAAGTTATAAATGGCTATTGGTGTCAAATGTTTATCTATTCATGCTGATGTATCTCTCTGCTTAAGAAGCTCCAGGCTACAGTTTAGTCGCTCATAGAGTAAATCCAAATAAATAATTGTCAAGCCATGATCATGACTGTGCATTGTATGCAATGTTCTAGTTGAGAGAAAGAAGAGTAGAGCTTTGGTATATAAAATTCATAGGAGAATGTTCATTCATAAGTTTTTTGTCTTATATAGGCACTCATTGATTGAATATGGCTCACTAAGAAAATTAGGACAAGTGGGGGCCTCCCCTGCTGAATTTCCACTTCATCAAAAAAGAAAATTAGGACCAAAAAACTGCCTCCATTCCAATGTAAGTCATTTTAGGATTTTCTGAAGTCAGAATTCCCTAGCTTTGGCCAGGTTTATAGAAAAAAGCAAGAATATCAACTAAATCAAATTAGTTTAATTAAATCCACCAAGAAATATGTCTTGATAGTGCATTTATTTGGTATTTTAGTTAATATATACATTGTTTTCATAAATTTGGCCAAAGTTAGATAAGTATGACTTTTAGGACAAATTAAAATGACTTATAGATGTAATAGAGGGAGTAACAAAGAAGCGCAAAAAACATAAAGCATTCAGAGAACAGGATAAGAACCATACCGGTCCTCCTCTTGAGTTCCTACTTGTTGCTTCAACAGTTGCTGCCTCTGCAGCCTGCAGAACAAAGGCAAAAGGCCTTAAACCTATGTGCATACAATTTGACAGAAAAAGACAGATAATCTGACAACAGGTCAACCAGAACTGAGAAAAGCTAAAAAATAACAGCAGACAGAAGTGCAGCTAACCCATCACTTCACCCCATTAAACCATAACGCAACAGGAGACTATAAAACTGCTGGGAAAAAGAATCATCCCATTGCCGACTATCTTCAGCAGGTCACAATCGAAGGAGAAAGCTCTCAATGAGGGCCATAAAAGTGAAGCTGAAGTTAGTTTGGTGGCAAACTGGGAAGCTTGGATCAAATGGAGTAGATTGATCAAGTAGACAATATTAGATCACCTAGTGCTGAGGAA
Organism: Chrysopogon serrulatus; assembly: GCA_015844335.1. Lineage (NCBI taxonomy): Eukaryota > Viridiplantae > Streptophyta > Magnoliopsida > Poales > Poaceae > Chrysopogon > Chrysopogon serrulatus. The sequence continues at coordinate 62,246 of JADLZL010007954.1, forward strand.
TCCCTAAAAAAAGATAACCCAACTCAAAGCAATCTTAATAGAACGCACACTGATAAAAAGGAAATACCATAGAATATGGAAAATGTCAAGTAAAGATGCCTATTTGCGCATAAAACAACTCAAAGTAATACAAGGCCAAATCATTTTGAATTGGCTTGTCCACATCATAATAGGATCAAAATCTTGACTCATGGCTGTCAAAGAAGAGAATAAGCAATGATAAGATAGCAGGAAAGCAAACCTCAATCTGCTGAAGCTTGGCTTCAAAAAGTTTTTCTTGATCTTCTTCCTGAAATTGAAAAAGAAAGGTGAGATACAAAATTATAATCAGCAACCAGAAGAAAGAGTGTCATTCAAAGAAATATTGTTTCCACTTCGATCTAAAATACTAGTAATAAATAAATACCTTGAGAGTCTGTCCATCAGGAGCAGGATGAGCAAGAACAAATAGACGATCAATAAGGACAATAACTGGTTCTTTACCAAGGCTCTTCCATGGGACCTATCAGAGATCAAATATTAACATTTAAAATCCACAAACAAAACTTGACAAAAAAAGGCCAACAACAACAAGTGCTGAACTGCTGACAATGGGATGAAATAAAATAAAATAAATAGTGACTGCTGGTGGTATGCATATTAGAGGAGTGCATATTTAGGGCTCGTTCGGTTCATTGCAGGAATAATTCCAGTCGGATGCTCCTTCATTGATTTACATACCGTAGGAACGGTTCCCGGTCAAATCTGGCCAGGAATGGCCCGGAACGGTGGAAACCGAACGCGGCCTTAATGATTCTAATCCAGATGAACCTTGTGCATACATGTAATAGAAGTAAACTACCCTTTCAAAATGGAATTCAGAAACAAGCTACATGATAACAGCTTTAATAAGCAACTGTGTTTAAACAATGTTAGATATTGTGACATAAGAATGCAACCACAAAACTGAAAACAGAAACAATCATATATGGTACAATAAGAAATTTACCTTTAATGTTATGGTGCCAACAAACCCAGCTTTCACTGTCACTGGAAGTCGGAGAGAATTCAGGGCTTCAGCCTTAAGTTTTAAGTCTTTTAGAACAACATCACCTTTACAGAGGAAAATGAAAGCCAGGGAATTATTTCTAAATTCTGAATTTCCAAATCTACTTCGGATAATAAAACATCTGTCAACTAGAAAGTTATAGATCTTTGATAACTGCAACTTCTGTACAGGCCATATCATCAATCATGGTCATTTGAAAAGTCTAAATTTTGAACTCCAAAATCAAGAATTTAAAAAGAATTTTTGGAACTCTAAATAATTCCAAATGAAAAAACTTGCCAACAACAAAGTTGTAGATCTCACTGAGCTCTTCATCCAACTTCACATGCAAAAGCTATGAACTTTTTTATATAACTATAACTATTAAGGATTGTGATATAATAATACTCAGGGGCATAATGGTCATAATGGTCACTTTCAACTTCTCTCTCATCCACTTCTTGAAATATTATTTTAATGGCCAGTGTCCAAGAGCTAATTGCCACAATTGGAGGGCCCTATAGCCAGGACAACATTGAGTAGTGTTTATCAGTAAATACCAACATTGAAAGATGCCCTATAGTACCAAATTTACCCTAAAGGGCTTGTTTAGATGCACTCATATCCACCTCAATCCACATGTATTGGAGTGGATTGGTGTGCATACGAGTGCATCCAAACAAGGCCTAAATATTTTTTTGTTATGTGTGTGGGTGTGTGTGTTTTGGGGGTGGGGGGGACATGGTGATTGCTCGAAATTAGGGTTAAAAAAGCAAGATGGAGCTAGAACATCATTGAGTATTTCATCTTCCATGAGCATACATGCAAGAGTGACAGGGACACTGCATGGCTAGATCAGGCCTGAGCATCCATTATATAACTCGGCTTAAGAGCCAAGCAAGGGATGTACATGAGCAAAAGGTAGAAGGCAATCCTCAAGGACAAGAATAACTGTTCCTGTATATACAAAGAACCAGCAAGCTTTATAACATCAATTCCACTTCATACAGCAAAGATCAAGTTTTAAGTTGTTCCACTTCATCTAACTTCAAGTTAGTATCAAATAAACAATACAATAAAGCTGAGATTTGATCTTTTTGTCCAAATAAGAAAAGAATGTGCTTGATCAAACCAAAGCAGAATAGAAAGCATATATAACAACATGAAATAATCGGAATCAGATTGCAAGTGATGGTTAAGCAATAGAAAAGGGACACTATTATTATATGAAAGCAATATACCTTTCCATACACTTATTCTGAGTGCTTCAACAGAAAGCCCTTCAACATATTCACCCAAATATTTGCGCAGCAGATACAGCACCTAAAGTAAAAAGTTACAATTATGTCATGGCTCAGAACATAACACAAATGATGAATGATGAAGTGACTCAAAAATGCAAAAATTTAGAAATTCGACATGAAATTAAGGACGGTGAAACATGATTCACCATTTAAGCAGTGCGTGTCTGTTACCATGAATGAGCAAAGTAATTGTAAAATCTCATAAATTACTCACGACTGCACAATTTACTAGCATGATTGTTTTCTTACATAATGATGCAAAAGAAAAGACGCAATGAAATGCCAAGCAGTGCAGTAGGATGGCACAAAACAGTGCTCTCACCATAATAGTGTGGATGCTCAAAACTGCATTCACTATTGAGAATAAGATGTGATCATGACAGAAGAAGATCCAAACTTAAAAGAGGGGCATATGCCTATTGTCTAGAGGTAACAGGGGCTAGGAGATTTCAATTTTTTATTAAAAAAATACACCCTGCAGCTAAAAGAACGTTCACATTGCTGCCAGATCACCATATGCACCTATCAGAGACAATGTTCTAGTGTCATGAGCTACTTACATGATCATAGGCCAAATGTAATAAAGACATTTTGCTCAACCAAAGTCAACAGATTCCTCAATAGTTGGAATTCAGTCAAACTATAAAATTGTGAACAAACATATACGCAAGCACCACAAGTCCACAACTTGCCCCTTTAGAGGCTCCTCCATAAATCAACATCCAATTCTTCCTCAAGGGAAGACTATATCGCAAACAAGCAAGGGCCAATCGTCAACGAACTGAATATCATCAACGAACTGAATTCTACCCCTCCAAACTGTCCCCAAATACGAAACATGGTCTGCACACAGATTCACTAACCGAACAGCGTCACGGCTAAACCAAATCGGTCCCTAATCGATCAAACGGGCCGTCGTCCATCGCGTGCATCAAAAATGGCCACGAGCGAAGATGCTGAAGGAAAGGGAAAACAAAAAAGAAGGATGAGAAATTATACGTGGCCCTCGAACATGGCGGATGTCGTGGGGTGGGCCCGTCGATGGAGTGGCAGGGCTCGACGTGCCCTAGGACGGCGGCAGCGGCGGCGCGGTTTCGAATCCGCTCCCTCCTTGCGCGTGGCGAATCGCCGTCATAGGCCTCCGGGGCGAAGAGGGGGTTAGGGTTTCCGCGGGGGTGAGAGTGGAGAGGGCGGGCGTGGGGCGGAGGCCGGAGGGGGCGGAGGTGGCGACGAAACGACGAGGAGGTGGACGAGAGAGAGAGGAGCGGAGGGCAGCACGGGACGGGATGGGGCCGGCACGGGGGAGTTCCCGGTGATCGTGGCACGGGTGTGGTAGGGTTCTTTTGGCTCGGTTCGAGCGGGCTCCCAACTCCCGAGCGGCTCGGCTTCGACGCACGTGCGCCACGCTACGGACGCACGCAGCAGG